>QJNY01000762.1:0-27758 GCA_004155945.1 Monosporascus sp. mg162
TAATTGCAATTACAATACGATTAGTACGCAGATTAGTACGTTTTTAAAAATACCCACGGGTACCCGTGGGTGGACATATTCGTGGGTGGGTACCCGTGGGTATTTTGCCAAAAATGCCATGACCACCCACGGGTACCCACCCACGGTCGTGGGTGGGTGGGTGGGTACCCGTGGGTACCCATTGCAAAGCCTAGTGTGGTATGGATCCGAATGGATTCTCGGATCCATAGGGATCACAGCAAATGGATCCGAATGGATTCCCGGATCCAAAGGGATCCCGTTTAAGATATATACGCTCATTATTTCCCATAGTTTAGATAGCACCAGCTTGCAATACAACTTGGTTACCCAGATCTACATCTGCTATTACCAGACGTAACTATCGCTTCATTGCTCAGATTTCCACGATACTACTGCCAACATAAACCGTACGACTAGGTTTAATAGTTGGTTAAGCCCATAGCCGTCACATCTTTCGCAGACCGTATTACAGCTTCTGGACAAGTGCACGCATTATATCAAAGCTTATTGCGGACGCTATATTGCCATTCCTTCCTGCCAACGCGGCCTAACCGGCCAGCGCCCAACGCGTCCAAGTTAATATTTCTCCCATTTCGTACGACCTAAAGCCGACTGACTAGATAACTATTTTCGACCGAATTCTTACCAAAATACGCGAGCATTTCTTGTCCGGCTTTAATACGTTGAAAATATACGTCGGAGAACGTGTTATAAGACGTGGTGGAAGCGCGTTGGGAGTGCGTTGGAGGGCATGGGGGGTCCGTGCGGGGCGTCTCGCGGGGCGTCTTGCGGGGCGTATGGCAGAGCGTATAGCAGGGCGTATCGGACTTGATTTTGCAATAACTCGAGACCTACGCAATTACACGATTAAAACAGACGTTTTCCAGAAAGAGGAATACTTGCTATATAGGATAAACAATGTCTTTTAGCCAGCAGAAAGGTTGTGGTAAGGAATTACTGCTAATAGTTGCTGAAGTTGGTCGGTTGCGGGCGAGTTAGCAGAAAGGAATGGCAATATAGCGTCCGCAACAAGCTTTAATATAATGCGTGCACTTGTCCAGAAGCTGTAGATACGGTCTGCGAAAGAGAATACGATTGATTGGAATCAATTGGATGTGTTGTGGTTGAGTTATTTGGATTTGTTGTTGCGAGGTGCCAAAAAGTGTCCCGTTCATTTGTGTGTCCCGTTCATTTGTGTGTCCCGTTCATTTGTGTGTCCCGTTCACTTGTAGAAGACGTTATACAAATATATATTAATGTACATCAATGTAATTATATAAATATATATATATTAACATATAAAGTTTAATAGAAATTGACATAAATACGTATAACGTGCCACACAAGCGAACGGCTCACACAAGCGAACGGCTCAAAATTTCAAACTCTGCAACAACAAATTCAAATAACTCAACAACAACGTATCGCATTGATTCAAATCAATCGGATTCTTCTTGGCTAGATGTATCTACAACTTCTTCACAAGTGCGCGCATTATGTCCGGGCTTGCCGCAAACGCCACACTTCCGTTCCTTCGTCTTAACCCTTTTACGACAACCCCCTCCAGCTGCTGTTGGCTGCATTTTTTCACCACCCCTTTCTTTTTGGGCCAGAAGAGCTTGTCCCTCTTGTATAGTAAGTGTTCCTCCTTTTTGAAGACGTTTATTTTTGGTCCTGCGACGTTTGTTCAAGATGTAGTTTGTTTCGCGTAATTGGACAGCTTTTTTTCAAAGAAGAATATTTTCGTGCAGAACTAATAAGTAATTCTTAATTAAGAGATGAACCGATTCAGCCATTCTAGTTAACGAGCCACCCTGTTAGTTTCCAATCTTCTTTTGTAAGTAACGTAATTGCCGCGTTACTTCCTTGATATTTCTAGAGGTTTTCGCAGGCGGGGAACGAATGGAACCGGCAGAGGTCAACGGGGAGACGGTCGGCGTAGGCATAACTGGAGGAACCTCCAATTCGGAAAGAACGTTATTGGGATCGAATGGAACAAGACCAGCTTTCGCGAATCCAGATTTGATGTTATCGGACGTCATGGCAGCTTGGAACGCGTCGTAGAAGCCGGCGAGGAAATCTTCTTTGGCAATATGGGTATGATGGCGTCGCATTAGGTCTTCGATGTACCGCGAATACGCGCGTTTTAAAACAGAAAAACAAGATACGTCAAAAGGTTGGAGCCGATGCGAAGAATGCGCGGGCATACAAAGCGTGATAATGTTGTCGGCGCAGTATTCTTCGAATTCCATCGAATGGTGGCTTTTATAGCCGTCGAGGATAAGGAGACGTTTCGAACCTTTCGTACGCGTCCGGGTATGCTTGTCAAAATGCTGGATCCATTCGAGACCCAATTTATTTGTTGTCCAGCCATTATCACTTAATGCGATCTTCCAATCGGCTGCTGGCGGTGGGTTATCGCGGTACCAGGACCCAAGATGATTTTTTCCCGTTATAATAACAAATGGCGGTATAGCCTAACCCTAGAAGTTAACAGCCTGGATAACTATAACCCATTCTTTATTGCTTTATTGCGCTTATCTAGGTTTTCCACGTTTTTCGGTACTGGTAATTACCATGCCCGTTGCTATAAGAAGCCCTATCAAAAATCCAGTTTCGTCGAAGTTGTAAATATCCTTTTCTGCGATGCCGTACTTTGCAATTGTAGCCCGAACAAGCTCGAACCACTTGCGAAATGCTTCTAGATTTTCGGATAAGATCCGTTAATAATCGATCTTTCGATTTAAACGCGTCCGGAATTTTTTTTGCCGTTTAACAAAGTTCGACGCCCAGTTAGTTCCAACGCGTTCTGCAACGCGCCGGGCCAGCAGTATATTAGCTATATCTTCAACATGCTGAAGCCGGACAGGAAACGCTTGCGTATTTAGGTTAAGAATTCGGTCGACAATCGAGATTTTTTCGGTCGGCGTCAATCTCTGCAAGGGAGGGACAATATCGGGTCGGGCGCGTTTACCGTAAGAACGATATGCTAAGGTAAAAGATGATATTTCATAAATAAAACTAAGCTTTCTGTAACTAAGTTTCGGATCTCGTTTTTTAGCCTGAATGGCTAGGTTCATTCTCGCTTCTTTTGTAAGGCGCTCCATATTGTGGTTGTTGAGATATGGGCAATTGAAGATAGACAATTGGAATGGCTAGAAAAGTGTTTCGCTCATATGTATGTTTCGCTCATATGTATGTTTCGCTCATATGTATGTTTCGCTCATATGTATGTTTCGCTCATATGTGTGGGACGTTAACTTAAAAGCAAAAACTTTTTTAAAAGAAGTAACGAAAAGCAAAAAATTAATTATTAATCCTTCAAGAACGGGCTGAAAAAAATGGATAACCTGCGTTGGCGCCAAAAAGAAGAAATGCAGGCGTCCGTTGGTCGGTTAAAGCAGCTAAAGCTTTAGCAGAACCTTTTAAAACGTCGGGCGATAAAAATGTTAAACGAAGGTTTTAAATTGAATTAACTAAAGGAAAGAGAAAAAGTAAAAAATAAACGGCGACGGGCTGCTGCCGTGCAAGCATAGCTTACTGTTAAAATTAACGCGATAGTAAAAGCGTTTACATTCTTCGATTGGAACGTTGCGGGGCTAAATTTGGGTGTTAGGCCGTTATTACCTGCGACCTTAGTTATGTTAAAAACGATCGGTTAGGATTTTGGCGGTAAAACGTTTCAACCAGATCCTTCGCGTTCGTTAGGTGCTTAAAGAGTTCCCAAGTATTTTTTTTCGTATAAGTAATCCTTTTATTTAATCACATATTAAACCTTAGTTTTAATTACCTTAAAGTTTAGTATTCGTTCAATTTCGTATTTATCGTTATCTTTTTCGATTTCCAAATTAGTTTCCAACGGGGCGTTTTTAAGTGCGGGTTTAAGTAAAGAGATATGGAAAATAGGGTGTATTTTATCGTTTTAGGTAATAACAGTCGGTAGTTAATTTTGGAAATAACTTTATCAGTTTTAAACGGGCCAAGCTTTTTAAAATCGAACTTGTTATTAGGTGTTTTTATTTTAATTTAAGAAATGTTCGAAATCGCATTTTATTTTTGGCGCAACAAATAAACTTTATTTTTTTAACAGCATTAATTTTTCAATTTTCTTTTTATTATAATATCGGGTTATCCTTTATTAGGGAAATCGTAATTTATTTTGTAAGCGGACCTATACTATTTGGATTTTAGTTATTACCGTTTTTGCTTTAGGAGCTTTTGCGGTTAATTTTGGAGCTTCGTTTAATAGTTATTTTAGCCGTTAAGTTTTTGCTTAGTAATTTTATACCGCTGAATAGGGAAAAATACCCATACTTTCGTTAATAAAGGTATTATAAGTTACTTGGACCAATGGAAAAGGTTTAACCTAATTATTTTGCTGGTAGTTAATGTAACTTTTTAAGTATTGCTTTAACGTTTAATTTAAAAGTTTTGTTTGTTTATCTATCTGTCGGTAATATGCTGTAGAAAATTTGAATTTGGCGCTTATTTGCTTAAAAAAGTTAATACTAAACTTTGATATAAAAAGTTTATCTTTATTTAAAATAATTCTTTTTGATATCTTATGTTTGTCGAAGTAATATCGGATAAAGGCGTAAGCTCATTATTCTGCCGTTACGTTTCCTTTAAAAGGTAAAAAGTATTTATATTTAATAAGTTTGTTAAGGATTACCCATATTTCATTATATTAAATTTCAGTAACGGAATCTTTTAATACGGATAAACCGGTAATAAAATCCTCTGTAATAATGTTCTAAGCTTTTTTTGGAATATTTATGGGCTGTAAAAGTTTATAAGGCTTATATCGGGTTACTTTTGCTTTATTGCAAATATTACAATCCTTAACTGCCTACTTAACAGTTCGTCGGAGTTCTGGAAAGTCGTATTTTTCATGTAACCGTTTAATAGTTTTAAAGATATTTTGATATCCAGGTAACGGATTTTCATAAAACTTTTTGACGAATTGCTTTTCTTAGTTTCGAAGGATGTAAATTTTGCGATAATATAATAGTTGGTTCTTAGGTTATTTATTTAATTGTTGTACTTTTTTTTCTTTTTTTTATTATAACAATTTCGGAATTTCTTTAAAACCTTTGGAGTAAGTTGCTTTAGTATTTTATATAACCGTAAAGCACCGTCCTTAATCTGTTGCAACACTTGCATTCGACGTTTCGCAACCTTGGAATCGTAATTTTTTTTACGATTTATAATATCTGCTTAAATCTTTTTTTTTTTCCTTTGATATAGTAAATTTGGAAATTGTATTTCGATAAGAAAATTATCTAAATTTCGTAGCGTTTGTTTAGTTTTAAGTCGTTATAAACCGGGTAAGGTTTTTATACTTTGAATAAATATCGAAAAGCTTTTTAGTTCCGTTAAGAAAAAGTTCCCATTTTTTAAAAGCGTTAATAATCGCTAGCAGCTTTTTGTCGTAAACTTTATATCCAAGTTTTGCGTTTCGAAAGGCCTTATAATAATAAGGTATTAAATACTATTTCTTATTATTTTTTGTTGCTTTAGAATTGCGCTTAAGTTATAATTTAAAGCATTTGTCTTTAGGCGTTTCCTTTTGTCGGCGTTAGGTAATTTTATTATTAACGCTTTGGTAATTTCGTTTTTAAATAACTGAAAAGTTTTTTTAGCTTCTTTTAAAAGTTCGAATTCCTTTTTAATATATTCCTTAATGGTAAGTTTCGTTAATAATTTAATAATATTTTTATATCTTTTAATCAGGTTACGTACGTAACCCGCAAATCTTAAAATTTATCGGATATTTATAACGATTGCCTTATTAAGAATGGGCTAGTTTTTAACTGCTTCTAATTTGGAATTTTCTATTTAAATTTAACTAGGAGTAAAGGTAAATCCTAGATAATTTTACTTTTGCGTATGTTATACACTTTTGCCGGTGTTAATTCGGATATTTGCTTTATTTAAAGCTTTAAGAAACTGGAAAATATATTTTTTATTTTTTTTTAACGTTTCGAAATAAATAAGGATGTCGTCGAGATAAATAAAAACAAATTTATTTAGAAACTTCTTAAATATAGTTATAATTAGGCGTTGGAAATTGGCGGAAGCATTAGTAAATTCCAAAAGCATTATTCGGTATTCGTAATGCCCGTATATCATTCGAAAGGCAGTTTTTTATTCTTTTCCATTTGCCATTCTGATACGGTAATAACCGTTTCGAAGGTTTAATACGGTAAACTATTTAGCTTTGCTTGCGTTTTTCCTTAAGATATTTATTAAAGTTAAAAGGCAGCCGTTTTTAATGGTAATATCGTTTAACTGTCGGTAATCGATTACGCGTCGATAAACCGGATTTTCATTTTGGTCGATTTTCTGCTTGCCGTTTTTAAGTTTAGGTACCATAAGTATAGGGTATCCTGTAAGAAATTCGGATGGCTAAATATACCCTTTTTTTAAGTTTAACTAAATGCTTTTTTATAACGCCTTTACATTTTTTGGACTTATGTAGTAAATTTTATAAAGCTTAAGGTGATATCCTTTTTCAATACGTATGCGATAACCCTATTATCTATATAAAGACAGCTTATAATTTTTTCTGTCCTTGAAAAGTCGTTCGAATAGCTGATACTTCGGGGATATGGTACTTGCAAAGTCAAATACCTTAGCTTTTCGGATCATATAGCAAACTTTTTTAAACCTTTCTTAAAAGGAGTTAATTCGTAATTCTAAGAAAGCTGGCGAATTTTCCAGTCAATTACCGGGTTGCTGGATTTAAGCTACGGCATTCCCAGAATAACATCATAACCTGAAATGTCGGCGATATCCAATGTAAAATACTCTTAATGCCTTTAGATCCATATTGGAAGTTTTTCAATTTTTTTAAGGACTCGTCCGTTATCGTACTAGAAAAAACTTCTATCAACTGTCCGTAATTTGTAAAACTTTAGCTTATACCTTTAAGGAATATAATGTTTTTCGGTTACAGCTAGCGAAATAAAGTTATTTTTTGCTTTATAATTAATCATAACTTTAAAGGTTTAGCTTTGGTACTGAATAGAAATTTCGATCTAATTTCGAAATTCTTTTCTTGCTCCGTATAAGGTTTTAGCTTTTATAGCTTTTCGATACCTTAATTTCGAAAGCCTTTACCGTTTTTTAACTTAGTAATTCTGTTCGTTAAAAGGCGTTTCTATTCGCGGATTTTCTTACCTGCGTATTTAGTATATTTGTTATCCATGCAAATATACCATTTTCGTTAGCTAATTTAGCATTTTGCCTTAATAACTTTTACTTTTAACGTTTGAAAAAACTTCCGATTCGAAGTTAAGATTTCCGGAGGGCTTACTTCCATATCCAAAAGTTTATGCATTAAGTACAGCATAGAAGTATAGCATAAGCAACCTTAAGCCATAGCTTTTCGGCTTTGATCCGAATCGGGGTGCAAATAATAAGATCGAGGGTATTCGGGTTATTGGGGAATTTCGATATATTTGCAATCGTTATCAGCTTCTGTAAGGGTTTTTTTGTTCTAACCGGCTAATAATCGTTATTTTCCTTTGTTCTAAGGTAAATTGAATAGTCGTTATCGTTACAGGCCGAAAAATGGAGGAAACCGTACTTATTAATAAAGTTCTGTTTAAAGGTTTCGGTTTTGAAGTATACCGCCCGTTTTGGAGGTTCGCTAAACTTAGGGGTTTTCTACCTATGGTTATTGGGGCGCATCTTGCTATATTCGTAGAGTATTTCGCACTTTTGCATATCTAAATAACATTCGTATTCTAGCCCTATAGTTACCTTGGAGGTTGGTTATCCGGAATAATACTTGCAGGCTTTAACTGTTTGATTCTGGCAAATCGGGTAACGTTCTTATTCTGGGTCGCCGCTTGGTTTGTAGTGGGTTGTCGTAATGGTATATTCCTGTTCGAAAATGGTAGAATTAATTTCCTTTTTTTTCGTTTTTACTGTTTATTTTTTGTTCGGCTGTTCGGGCCTTTTTTTGAAGAATCCTTCCCTTTTTAGAGTTCCTTTTGGCTAAGGAACGATATTCGTTCTTGTAATAATTTTTCCTATTACAGTTAAAGCATTTAACATTCGACTTATCGTTTTAGGTTTTATCCTTGTTTTTACTTATTTGGGATTTGCTGTTAAGGTTTCGATTGTCCCTTTTTCTGTGAAATCTTTTTTTTAAGTACCTGTTAAAGGTACGTCTGTCGGCAATAATAGCCTTATTACCATAATTCTGGAATAGCCTTATTTTAGGTATATTATATATTTCGTCCTTAACTTGTAACTTTAAGTTATCGTAATAAGAGTAAAATAAGGCATTTTCCGGTAGGTAGAAAGTTGCTGTAAGGCGATCAAATTCCGTTATGTACTTAGTCGCTGATTTTGTTTGCTGGAAAAGGTGTAGCTTTTTAACGGCATTTTGCTGCTTATTTAAGTTTTCAAACAAGGTTTGTATTCGTTTTTCTAAATGTTCGTATTATTAAAGATATAATTGGTAAGATCGGATAATTCGTTAAGGTAATTTTCGAAGTTATCCTTTATAATTAGCTGGAATTATTAAAGAATTATTTTTATAAGCAGCTGAAAAATGGTTAATACGTTTTAATAATTTTTCTTTAAAGAGTTTTCGAAAAACATAAGGTAAAGTTTAGCTTAAACTAAGAATCCTTTTATATTTGTGGTACCGTCGTAAAGTTTTAGAAGGGTTAGCTTATAACTTTTAACCATTGGTATTCTATGATAAGTAGGGGGTAAAATAATCTTTTCGCGGAATTAATTCGCGCTGAATAAAGGTAATATCGAAGATCTTTGCTGTCGAACGAGTTTAGTATTTTCCCTTTTTACCGCTTAGAAATTTAGTTATTAAGGTGTATAGCTTATCGTTAATCGTAAGTTTTTTTTTTTTTTTGCTTTTCAGGCTGTCGGATTCCTTTTCTTCCGTTTTTAATTCGTTTTTCTGGACCTTAATGGTTTTTTTAGGAACCGGGAAGGGTTGTTGTTGAAAAAAAAAGTTTTTCCTTAAAACCGAGTAGTAAAGGGGGCTATGTTGTCGATTAAAAAAAGGACTTTTTTAATAAGGAATAAAATGTTTTAATCCAGTTATTAATCGCTTGCTAATAAAGGCGATCGGGTATATCCTTTATCTTTTAAACGCCGTTCTGTAATATCGTTTTTATTAGGTTTAGGAAAGTTTATATTTAATTGGGCCTTAAATTATTTGTCGAATATTAATTAAGGAGTTATCAAAATATAACGAACCTATTATACAATTACTTAAAGATATAAGCAGTATCCGAAAAGGATTTTTGATTTGCAGGTAATAATAAAGCGAAAAATAATTTAATAATTTGTTTGTTAAAGAAATTTACGAGATTTTTCCTTTAATCGTAAAACGTTACTTTTAGTTAAAAACTTAAATTAATAATTAAAAAGCGAATTTATTTGGATGCTATCTATATAGGAAATTATTGGTATATATATATTCTTCCGATTTTGTAATTATGGTAAATATATTTAGATATATTTTATATTTAACAAATCCAAGCATATCTTCCTATGGTGGTTGTAGATGGATGTGTTCCATATCCATCAAATCCAAGCACAACCAGGCATACAAGGTTTTTAACCGAGATTTATCCGTTGCATCTAAGACTTTTGGAGCCATCTCGACAATCCTCTTGGCACGTCCTTTCTCCACATTAGTTGGACGTAACATCGGTATTGAACCAAACTATAAAGTAAAAACATGAGTGCTAGAAATCAAGCTGATGAACATGTCTCCGTGGTTGCGCCCGGCGAAAAGAGCTCCTAGAAATACACATGTGGGGATAACTAATTGATCAGCCAAGCCATGCCCCCTGGCCTGGCACCCTGCACCATTTCAATAGCTGGTTGCAAAAATGTAAGGCGCGTTTCGTCGTACAAAGCGATTAAGAACTAAAGAACGCTTATAGCACTATATATGTATTTACTTTAACTAGAAGATTATTTAGAACCTTAATCGTTACGGCGGCTAGATTCGACTTAGAGCTAAACCAGTATAACTCTGTTAACACTTTCGTTAACGCTTAGCTACTTTACGAAGTATATATGAAAATACTTTTAGGATATCTGCATCGTAGCAAAACTTTTCTAATTAGAAAGGCATTAAATAAACTAAGGAAGTTACCATTACTTTAGCAGAAGGAATTTACTGCGACGTTTAAGAATTTAAGGCTTAACCCCGTTCTTTATAAGCCTTGTTGTTTTACTCGTTACAGAGTGTTTTATCATTTTTATAGATAATATCGTTACGGCGTACTACAAGAAAAATCAAAACCTGTCGATTAGATGATTTAGTAAATACGGGAACGATATACCTTTATAGGAGGTAAAAACTTACAGTGGTTCCTAAGGATCGAAGTAATCAAAAATAAAGCTAGAAGAAAAATCTGGCTTTTCTAATCTAACTTTATAAACAAGCTGGTTAACTTAATCGCAAAAGAAAATCTAAATAACTTCATAAATACGTTAATAACGAGCGTCGAGCTATTGCCGAATCCTGATTTAGCCTATTTAGAGTTTTTTAACAGGTACCAAAAGAAAATCAATTTTATTTTGTACGTAGCAATTAATACGCGACCCGATATAGCTTTTGTGGTATTCCGATTTACCCGATTTAACCTGAACCCGAACGGCGCGCATTATAAAGCTGCCGATCGAATTATATTATACTTGATCGCGACTAAAACATTAGCGTTATAGTTCGAGAGCTATATGGAAAAGTAATAGGATAACGGGCGAACAAGTAAAATATAGTAACTACTTTTACAACAAAAGCGGAGTTGTTGTTTTTACGCAGGCTGCAAAAGAAGCCTTGCTTAGCTTTCGATTAATTAAAGACTTGGAAGTTACCCTAGATGCAGAACCGTTAAATATGTAGTGCGCCAACAGATGAACGATACGGCTTATTAGCGCCGACGTCGCCCTATTATAGACGAAGCTGCGGTACGTAGATATACATGTTTACTCCTTGCGAGAAGCTGTAGAAAGAGATATAATTAAAGCGGATTATATACTTACGAGCGATATACTGGCTCATAGATTAACAAAGGCCCTATTACGAGAATCTTTTAGGCACTTTAGAAAGTAGCTGGAATTAATAGATGTTACAGAAGCTTTCAATCGGCGGAGGAACAACTTGCAAGTGATTTTAGAGGAGGAATTGGCTGATCAAGAGGATTTAATTGCCGGAGAAAAGGTGAAATGAAACGTTACAGCTTTAAGAAGTGATAAAGTGTAACGGTTAACGCCGTAACTTCGTCGAGGCGTTAAGGGGGTATGCTAGCTAGCAGGAGATGCGCTAGCATCCCATATACGGAAAGGCTCCTTTTAATCGGAACATATAGGTTCCGTAACTAGATACGATAAAAGAGGAGTGCGCATTTTAGAGTACCTGCAGCTAGTTATCCAATACAACACAACTGATGTTCCTTATACCTGACATTTATCGCCCAAATTAAAATCCCGATATATAAAGGTCCAATAAAATACTGGGTTGATATATTATACATTTAATCAAAGTATTTAGTGCTAATCGAGCCGGGATAATGGCTCGAAGTAACTCGAGGGGCTCGAAGCGACTTACTTGTCCACTGTAATCAAGGTTGAGCCGGTTCGAACCTATCGAGCCAGAGAAAAAATATATACGTTCATGATTTCCCATAATATAGATAAAGCACCAATTTGCAATAGCAATTGGTTACCTAGATTTACATCTGTTATTACCTGACGTAACTATCGCTATATTGCTCAAATTCTACGATACCACTGCTAACATAAAGCGCACGACTTAGGTTTAATAGTTTGTTAAGCCCATAGCCGTTATATATAGGTTGTTAATCTTAATTATATTATTAACGTAGTAGTCGAAAGTTAAAAGTCGTAGTATGTAAATTAATGCGTTTTTAATCCCTTTTTCTAAATTACGATAAAAATATTTATTCTAATATTATCGTCGTTCAATCGAATGTTGGAAACTATTTCCTTAAATAATAATACGTACTTTAGCGCAAAGCGTTCTGCTTAAGCTGCAGCAACTTTTAAGTCGCGTTTCGCTTTTCATATAAATTGCCGTATATATCTTAGACCTTTTGTTCAAAATTCCCGTAAATGTCGAATAACTCGTTAATAAACTTATCTGTAATTTTCGGCATTCTCTAGTTAGCTTCTAAAAGTAGGCTCGAACCATTTTAAAACGTTTTCTTTTAGGCTTTCAGTAATAATAAGTATGTTATCGGGGCGAAGCCCCCTTCCATCTATACACAAACCGAACCCTCACCGGTGGGGCGCTGGGCTCTAGAAGGGGGGTCACACCTTGGCATCTGACACTGTTCAGCCACGTTGAGCACGTAACCAGGGGCAGCGACACCACGAGGGGCGAACAGGAGGCGGCCTAGTTCTTGCCGCGAGTTGAACTAATCGACAAGATCTCATATCTTCGTTGGCGCTCCAACCCCTAAAGCAATCGTGATGCTATTTAATACATGAATGTTATAACAAGAGTTGCAGCGCTAAAGCTTCTAGAAATGTGGGAAAACGTTAAACCACTCAACCGTCGAATATGCACCTTCCGGCAACCTTCTCAAGCATATAAATGATTCAACCGTTAGGAGAAGAATACAAAGTAAGTACCCAAAACAAGCAAATACACATAACCAAAACAAAAGAACTCTGAACCAGGTTGGAAACCGTGTTGACCATCCTTCTGGATGATTGTTTCCATGGCTGATTGGCGCATCTATCGAACCCCCTCTGGCGGCGTCGTGATATATTTTGCAAAACCCGACCAAAGTGCCTTTCATAGACGGATCGTCGGCAAATCCAACAATGCGAATCGCATGTATGACGTATAGCTCGATATCTCTCCCCTCAGTTATGAAGTATAGTACCAGGAGTAGCACTATTGTCCCTAGACATGATATACGCCACAGTAAAAGCTCGGTAGAAGTCGGAAAGAATGAGTTCCAGGCTGAGGCGTGAAGACAAGAGTTGATGATGCCCATGACTGTTGACCAGAATTTCGCCTCTTTTCGAATGGTGTCTGCAATGTCGTATCCTCCCCTAAAGAACATACGAGTAAATCCACTATCACGTCTCCGTTCGGTAGTGGATAGGGGATGTGTGAAGTATATTGTGCGTTCTTTTCTAGCATCAAAGCATAATTCCGACAATGCCGCAGAATTTAGCGGAAGAGAGATAGATTCTGCAACGTCCAATGGCTTGTTCCACCAGCAGAAGTATGCCACCACCGCAAACGAGATTTGAATCAGGACGTGAATCTCAAGCAGTGTTATTGGCAGGCCAGAAAGCTTTCGTCCTGCACACTCCAGAACCATCCATATGATCTGGAGGCAAACAAGCAGTTTCGCAAGGCCATCAGCCTTGCCCTTGTCCTCGATGTTGTAGTGGAGGAAATGTGCTTCAGTAAGTTCTCCATTGCTGATAAGCTTCTTGAAAGTTCCCCCGTTGAGTAGTTTTTCGAAACCAGACGGGGATATAGTCGTTACAAGATCGGACTCGTCTTTTTCGCGGTTTCCTGGCCTAAGACCGGAGGTTATCAGCGCGTTCGTGTCATCGAGTGACGCAGTCGGATCGGCAGTCTGTATAGTACGGTCTAACCCAGGCATTTTCTCCTGTACCACGTAGCCCCCCATAACGACGAAGAAAGCTCCAGGCATTCCTAGCCATTGTTGTACGTCTGGATTATCTTGCCAGTAACTCCGCCAGGACCGGTGCAGCTGTCGAGCACGCTGAAGCTGAGCAATAGCACACCATACCACAAACTCTGGGCAAAAAATAGCAACGACCGTCCAGGGTATCTTGTAATAAAACCGAGACCAACGTCCCCTGACCGGGACGATATTGGGATGGATTGCTGTCCATACGCATAAGCCGAAAGTGATGATACAGCTCGACAGAAGTCCAATTGTACCCCGTCCAGTTGGGTTCGGTACGTAAGAGGACTCAGTCTGATTTACAGGAAACGATAGAACAGGAGGGATATATGCTGCTAATGTAAAAATGAACAGGTACTGTAAGGATGTCATGGCTTCTAGCTAGCTCTGCTTCTTGTTGTGCTACAGCGGGAATCACCGTTGCACAATGCTCAGCGGTACCGTGATTAATTAACCAACACTTAGTAGATGCAGAAAGAGAAAGAGAGGCGCGTAGGGCGAATGATCTGATTTTTGGCTTAAAATCATAGCATCCGAGTTGCAACTACGCATCTTAGCTGTCTCATTTCAGTCACCAACTAGAATGCTTCGGGAACACTGACTGGTGGTGGAATCGAACACTTTGCCGTAGCTGATTTGCAGGTAAAGTTGTCGCAGTGCCCCGTGGCTACTTCCTAACCAGTAAAAAAGCCAAAGGGGCGCCGTGGCTGAAATTTTCATTCATATTTGCGCGCAGAGTCACAGAACGCAAGCCAATTACGGCGATCTATGCCTGCGGTGAATCAATGCTAATTATGGTGGAGGTGTTAGCTAGCAGGGGGTGTGCTAACACCCATATACGATAAGATTCCCTCTGATCGGAACATATATGTTCCGTGGCTAGATTACTTCAAAGATAGTACATGTTGCGAAAGTGCACGTAACTAGCCAATTAATACAACACATTTGATATCCCCTATATCTGTTAGATAACTATTGATATCAGGGGTTCTAAGATAGGACACCACGGAGATTACCTGTGGCTTAGGGTGGGGACTACATTAGCCACATCTACAAGTATAAGCCCCGACCGACACGGTCTAAGAACTTCAGGATGAATATAATAACTACAACTTTTCGACTCTAATACTAAATATACGCTTGTGTCTGATAATTAAGAGTTTTAGTCTTATTTGATACCGATATTACGATTATAACGGCAAGCGAACTTTAATTATAATAACTAAACTTATTAAAGAAAAGACGATTTGTTTAGTTCTTAAGTATTGGGAGTAATAGGATAACGAATTCCAAACTAAAGTAACAGCCTTAAATTTATAGCAATATATTAAACCGGAGTAAAATTACCATGGCTTACTTAGCCTACGAAACTAACGCTCGGGGATTACCCAAAAAAGCTAATCGGCGAATTATTCGAAATATTTCGACCGATATTACGACCGGCAATATAACCGTCGTATCAAGTTCCGTTGAACAAGTGGAAATTAGGAGAAGATTTCGTTCCGTAACAAAGATAATTACCGAGGGCAGACTTAGTTATAATACGGATTGGGCTATATTATGACGGCTATGGGCTTAGCCAACTATTAAACCTAGTCGTACGGTTTATGTTGGCAGTGGTATCGTAGGAATTTGAGCAATGAAGCTTTAGTTACGTCTGGTAATAGCAGATGTAAATCTAGGTAACTAATTGTTGTTGCAAGCTGGTACTATTTAAACTATGAGAAATAATAAGCGTATATATCCTTTCTTTGGGTTAATAGGTTTGAACCGGTTCGATTTTAAAAAATAATGGATAAGTGCTTCCGAGCCCGTCGAGCCATTTCGAGTTATTCTTCCGGCTCGACTGGCTCGAAGTGCCAAGTCCCTTTTGGTCCAATTAGATGTTTTGAGCCTATTGAGCCCGTTACGTAACCTTGGAGCCTATATCGGAAATATGTCCTATAACTTTCAACCGTTTGTTAATCGAGCCAAAGCTTTTGGCCATAATACGATTTCTCTTTTTTTAGGATTATTGCATTAAAGATTAATTTGTTTGTCGCATTTGTTTAGTAACTAACTTCTCTTTTTACATATTATTTTTCTGTTATTTACCCGCTATATCAGGTTATATCGAAAAACAGAAATCTCGGAAACGTAATAACGTTTTAACTTTATCCAAGAAAGTTAACAGTTTTGGTTTTAAAATATCTACATTTTCTTATTAGTGCTGCAAATCCGAGAAAAAGACCTGCAAAGTTTATTTTAATTTTGGAAAATATACGCGCTATATTAAGTATAATGGTTTTTATAACCTATTCGGACCCTCCGAGGTCGAATATAGTAAGTTAATCGCTAAAAAGAACCGCTTTAAACTCCAAGAACGTTTTATTTAAAAAAAGCTACTTTTAGTTTAACAGCATTTTAATAAATTATAACAGCGCCTTGGCGAGTTATTTAATTATCTGGCCCGTTTGCGTAATTTGAAAAAGCTTTTACGTAAGCGTAAAATCGAAATGTTACGCAAAGGTATTAAAGATACGAAGGTGATAGAAAAATTTAAACGTTTGGAACGAAAATAATAGCAGCTGGAAGCTAAGGTTGCGTTAGCGCAAACCTTTTGTTACAGGAACAGGGGTTCCTGTCTGAAAGAAGCCAAGTTCTTGGAGGTTAGCGCGGATGCGGCTGAACTTCGGGTCAGAAGAAAGCTTGGCTCTCAACGGAATCTAATTGATCTAATTGATCTGCCAGATCACTTAAATCACGTAGATCACTGGCACACTTACTATAAAAAGATGGATATATAATAAATAGTTTCTCATGTAAATAGCACCTACTTAGTTTTTCGCTCTTTAACTATTAATCTAAGCCTTTAGTTAAAGGTACCGTTCTCCGATTAAGGGAAAAATCCGCAAACCTTTTTAACGAACAAATTACTAAATTATTTCTCGCATTATTGTTACCTGCAAATCAAAACCCTATTTCGGATATTGCTTATACCTCCAGGTAAATGTATAACAGGTTCGTTACATTTTAATAACTTTTTAATTAATAGCCGACGAATAATTCAAGGCCCAGTTAGGCATAAGCTTTCTTAAACGTAATAAAAACGATATTATAGGACGACGTTTAGAAAATAAATAACATACTTGATTACCGTTACTAATTAATTAAAGATCAATAACTAAATTAAGCGATTTACTACTTATTGAAAAAATCTTTTCTTTAATCGATAATATAATACCACCTTCCACCCGATTTTAAAGAAAACCTTTTTCCTTTTAACTCCTGTAACAACCCGCCCCGGCAAAAGATACCATAAAAATTTACGGATCCGATGCAGAAAAGGAGGAAAAAAGCAGCTTACCAGAAAACAAAAGGGCAAAAAAAAAGAACCCACCATTAACGAGAAATTAAACATCCTCGCGAAAAAAGTTAAAACCTTAAAAAATAAAAACGTTAGATTTATTCGACAGCAACGATCTTCGACCTTACCCCTATTTGGAGCAAATAAGATTTGCGAAAGTATAATTTCCCCTTCCAGTTACTATAAAATGCCGGAAGTTAAGGGCTATAAGCCAATCCCTTTAAAACCCTATGATAAAACTATAGACGTAAAAGGATTCCTGGTCTAGGCCAAACTTTACCTTAAGTTTTATAAGAATTCTTTGACGGAGGATTACCAGAAGGTGATGGCTATTTTCTAGCTGCTTGCAGGAAAAGTTCTTTTGTAGTTTGAACTTATTATAAACGATTACCTTATAAATTACCCTAACCAATTTTCCGACCTAATTAACTATGTTTTCGGCAACTATGAACATTTTAAAGAAAAAATACGAACTTTGTTTGGAGATTCCGATAGAAAATAGCATGCGGTTAAATAGTTGCATCTTTTCCAGCAAACCAAGTTAGCAGCCGAGTATACGACTAAGTTTAATCGCCTTGCTTTAATTTTTAATTTCTTAAAAAACGTACTATTTTATCCTTTTTATAACGGCCTAAAATCGCAAGTTAAAGACGAAATATATAAAGTGCCCAAAACTGGCCCCTTTTAAGATTACATTAATAAGATTATCATTGCCGATCGACGTACCTTTAAAAGGTACTTAAAGAAAAAAAGATTTGAAAAAAAAAAAGATAATTAAAGCTTAAGCAGCAAGTTTTAAAGGGATAAAACTAAGAGCAAATTCTAAAAGGAAGCAAATACTGCTTTAAAGGAGCTTAGGAAAGATAAGTCGAATATTAAATGTTTTAACTGTAGCAAGAAAGGTTATTATAAAAACAAGTATCGTTCCTTAGCAAAAAGGGATTCCAGGAAAAAAGGGATTTTTTAACCTTAGAAAAAGATTAAGATAACTAAATAAGAATTAAACAACGAAAGTAAGGAAAAGAGGGAAGTCGGTTCTATTTCCTTCCAGCAAAAATTCAGAATGTATAATGAACATGGTTAGTTGCGCCTTAACACGGTAATATACGACCCGATATCACTAGAACCTAGTAAGGTTCCTAGAAACAAAGGACCAGCTTATAACCACGATCTCCTTTATTTCTTTGCATGTCACGACGATAACTGCCTAACCCACCTCCGCATTAAGGAAAATAACGATTATTAATCCGGATGGGCTAAAAAAATACCTACTGAACCCGACGATAAATGCAAATACATTAAAACTTCTAGATGGCCAAAATATCCTTAATCTTATTACTTTTACCCCGAATCGGCTTAAAGCCAAAAGGTTATTGCATAAGGATATTTATATTATGCATTTACATTATGTATAATATATAAAATCTTAAATATGGGAGTTAGTTTTTCGGAAATCTTACCCCTAAAATTAAAACCTTTTTAAATATCGGAAGTAAAAATTTTAAAATTAGTTTGCCAAATTAGCAAAAGAAAGTGGTTTATTTACATAAACGATAAATGTTTCAAATATGCAGTTAAAAAGGCCCGAAAATGGAAACGCCTTATAGCTAATAAGATTAACAAGTTAAAAAATTACGCAAGCTTTCGAAATTAAGGTATCGAAAAGTTCCAACTTATAAAACCTTATACAAGGCAAAGATTGGACAACGTAGTTAAATTAAGATTTTTTTTTAATATAAAAATAAAACGTTTAAAGCTATAATCGATTTAAAAGCAAAAGGAAACTTTATTTTATTATCGGTTGCTGAAAAATACCGGATTTCTTAAAAGTACAAGCTAAAGTCGTATAAACTTTTTACAGTCGACGGAAGCTTATTTAAGTATAAAAATAAACGAGTTTTTAAAGAAACAAAAAAACTTCCAGTATAAATTTAGGGACATTTAGAAAGAATTAGGCTGAACGCAGCCGACATTTCAGGATACGACATTATCCTTGGAATACTGTGGCTCCGTTTTAATAACCCTTACATCGATTAGAAAACCCAAAAACTTTTTTGGAACTATCTTACAGTTTTTTTAAAGAAAAAGTTCCGAGAAATCTGTTACTTAATCCGAAAAGCCAAAGTAATGGACTTAGTTGCTAAGGTACCCCCTAAATACCAAAAATTTAAAAAATTGTTTAAAGAACGAATACGAAAAAAGTTACCCGACCATAATTAATAGGACTATAAAATTCTTATTAAGGAAGGATACTATCCAAAACTTTACCAAATTTATTATATAAATTCTGAAAAAGTTAAGGCTTTATAAAAAAGCTTACAATAAAACCTTAAACGTAAATATATTTAAGAATTTGAATTTCCCGCAGGGTATCCCGTTATGATAGTACCCAAAATAAAGGATAGGAAAATCCGAATTAACAAAGATAAAAATCCCATATATCAAAAAGTTTATGATTACCGATAACTAAACGATATTATTATTAAGAATAAATACCTTTTTACCTTTATGGATATTATAAAGGAAAACATTAATAAAGCTAAATGGTTTACGGCATTGGATTTACCAAACGGCTATTACTTAATCCGAATAGCTAAGGGCGAAAAATGAAAAACCGTCTTTAAAATAATTTACGGATTTTACGAATATAAAATAATACCTTAAGGATTTACTAATACCTTTATTAGTTTCTAACATATATTAATAATTATTTTACGAAAATTCCTTAACAAGTTCGTATTCGTTTATTTAAACGATATCCTTATTTACTTTAAAACTTTAAAGGAATATAAAAAACATATCGCTTAAATACTGGAAATATTCGAAAAAGTAAACCTGTTAATTAATACTAAAAAAAGCGTATAACATACTTAAAAGCTAAACTTCCTAGGCTTTACCATTACCCTAAAACAAATTCAAATCCAGGATTTTAAAATAAAAGCAGTTAAAAATTGGCCGATTCCCGACAAAATAACCGTTACCGACGTCCATTAGTTTTTAGGATTTACGGGCTACGTACGCAGCTTAATCAAAGATTTCGGAAAAATCGCCAAACTTTTAACGAACCTTATTCCCAAAAAGTACATTAAAAAAGAATTTAAGTTCCCAAGGAAAGCTAAAGAAATAATGCAAATATTTAAAAACCAGATTACCCGTACTCCTATTATAAAATTACTTAACCACAATAAAAAAAACGACTAAAAACTGACGTATTAGATAAAGCCCTGGAAGTAGTTTTAAAACAATAAGAAAATAACGGAAAATGGCATTTAATGGCCTATTATTTCAAAGCCCTAAAAGATGCAAAGCTACGATATCCCATTTATGATAAAGAATTATTGGCAATTATTATAATACTTAAAAAATAGGAACTTTATTTTAATAGAACCAAGGAACTTTTTAATATTTACTTTAATTATAAAAATTTCACTTATTTCATAATAATTTAAGATCTTAATAAACGATATAAAAATTAGATGGTTTTTTTGTCTAAGTTTAATTTTAAGATTTACCATATTAAGGGTAAAAAAAATATCCAGGCGGATATCTTAAACCGAAGAAAAAATTACGATATTAAAATCCTTAAACGACGTATGCAAATGTTACGACTTATAAAAAAAGGTACCTTATAATTATATAAGATATTAAAAAAACTTACTCCCGAATTTTTAGCCTAGTTTAAAAGTTCCTATAATTTTGATAAGCAGAAAAAAGTTAAACAATTAAAAAAACGATCCAAAAATTAACTGCTGTACCATGGAAAGATTTACGTCCCACAAGAACAACAAAAACAGTTTGTTAAAGAATTTTACGAAAACCCGTTACATAAATATTAAGGGATTTTCAAAACAACTAAGCGACTTTAGGAAAAGTACGACTTCCTAGAATTCAGAAAAACCGTTAAACAAGTAATTAAGGACTGCAACGTTTGCAACAAAGCCAAAGCGGCTCGTTACAAACCGTACGAACTGCTGCAACCTATAAAGATTTTAGATAAAACATGGAACACCATAGCTTGGGACTTTATTACCGGCTTACCCTTATCCAAAGACCCCGTTACCGGAGTCCGGTACGACGGAATATGGGTAATCGTCGACAGACTTACCAAATATGGATACTTTTTACCTTTTAAAGGAAATACGACAACAAAACAGTTAGCCTACGTATTTATAAAACATTATCTTAACAAATACGGAATTCCAAAAAGAATCATTTCAGACAAAGATAAGCTGTTTATTTTTAAATTTGGTACCAGTTTTTTTAAGCGAATTAGCGCTAAATTCAAATTTTCCATAACATATTACTTTTAAACCGATAAACAAATAGAACGGCTAAACCAAACGCTGAAGTAATACTTGAGAAGTTATGTTAACTACCAGCAAAATAACTGGGTAAAACTCTTTCCATTGGTATAAATAACTTATAATATATCCATTAACAAGGACATGGGCATTTCGCCTTATATAGCCGTATATGGACAAAACGCAAAAGCCCAATAACCAGAGTAACCATTCGGTAAAGCTCCAAAAATTACCTTAATAGCACCTAAAGCAAAAACGATGGTATCTAAAATTAAGATTATTCAAGCCCGTCTTAAAACTAAACTGCAATTTCTCCAACAACGGATAGTTCGATATTATAACAAAAAAAGAATTAAGGGACCAATTTTATCGAAAGGAGATGAAGTTTATTTGCTACGCCAAAAACAAAATATAACCTTAAACATTTTATAAATTAAAACCATGAAACCTAATAACAAATTTGATTTCAAAAAATTCGGTCCGTTTAAAGTTAACGAAATTATTTCCAAAATCAACTATCGATTGTTACTACCTACGACAATAAAAATATATCCCGTTTTCCACATTTCTTTGCTAAAACCAGCACCTAATAACGCCTTATTAAAAACAAATTTGGAAATTAAGGAAAATACTAACGAATACGAAGTCGAAAAAATACTGGACTTAAAAATGGTTAACGACAAAATTTAATACCTAGTTAAATGGAAGGATTACCTACTTGAAGACAACACTTGGGAACCTCTTAAGCACCTAACGAATGCAAAGGACCTGGTTAAAACGTTTTACCGCCAGAATTCTAACCGACCATTTCTAACGCGGCTAAGGTCGCGGGCGACAACGGTCCAACCCCCAGATCCAAACCTTCGGCGCTCCAGTCGAAAAAGGCGGACACCTCCATGTTGGCGTTAATTTCGAAAGCGAGCTGCGCTTGTTTTTCCTTTATACGACGCTATTTTTCTTCCAACCTTTTTTGCTTTTTTAATTGGTCCAACTTATATCCCTTTTTCAGTATGGCAAAAGCCTTCTTTTTTAAAACGTCTTGCTGGAAACGTAAGCGCTTTAATCGACCAAAAAGCTCTATCAGTTTATCCTTCACCTTACGCTGTTCCTTTTATAACCGCTTTCGTTTTTCTCTAATCTTCACTAAAGAATTCATATCCAATACGTTATAAGCCAAACGCTAACGACAGGTACAACAACTGCAACTTGGGACGTCAACCACAAAGAAGCAATTAGTTTCCCCGAAACGAATGCAATTCGAACAAATATTAACTTTGGAACCAAATTTTTCAATATATTTTGCACGGTTATCGCGCGCCTTGCGTTAATTAAATCGAGGTTTTTTTTTTTTTCCTTTTTCTTTCTAAATACGGCCTGTTATAATAAAATCAGCTGAAAAATTCCTGCATTTTCTTTAACTACCAAAGGGGTTACTTACGGTTCTTATCTTTGGAATAAAAATCCTTAAAAAAAGGAAATGATGTTATAGGAACAGGGGTTCCTATCTGAAAGAAGCCAAGTTCTTGGAAGTTAGCGCGGATACGGCTGAACTTCGGGTTAGAAAAAAGCTTGGCTCTTAACGGGATCTAATTAATCTAATTAATCTAATTAATCTGCCAGATTACTTAAATCACGTAAATTACTGGCACACTCACTATAAAAAGATGGATATATAATAAATGGTTTCTCATATAAATAGTACTTACTTAGTTTTTCACTCCTTAGCTATCAATCTAAGCCTTCAGTTAGAGGTACCGTTTTCCAATTAAGGGAAGAGTCCGCAAACCTTTTTAACGAACAGACTACTAAATCATTTCTCGCACTATTGTTACCTGCAAATCAAGACCCCATTTCGGATACTGCTCATACCTCCAGGTGGATGTATGACAGGTTCGTTACATCTTTTTACCTGTTAATTGGCCGTTTCCTGATAACCTAGATTGCAATATTCTTAACCCTGGCGTTTCCGGCGTCGCTAGTAAAAGTTCTTTAGAAGGCGCTCTGCATTCGGAAAGGTTTTTGCGGGTTTCCAGGTGTTTTCGGAGTTTGGGTAATCTTTTTACTTGATTAGATACTGGGTAAGTCTCTTTTCTTTGCGTATATCCAGTATTTTTTCTACCTCATAAACCGATGCATTTTCCATAATTTCTTCGTCCTGTCCTATGTTAACTTTGATTTTATTTGCTACTAACGTGCCACACATATAAGCGAGAGATTCATATAAGCGAACCACTTTTTAGCACTTCCTAACAATGCACCCAAATAACTCAACCACAACACATCAGGTTGGTTCAAATCAATCGAATGCTTCTTTGCTAACTGTATCTACAGCTTCTTTCCAAATGCACGTATTATATCAAGCCTTGTTACGGACGCCATGTTGCCATTTTTTCCTTCCAACCCGCCTTCGACCGACTACCCCCTAACGCGTCTAAGCTAATATTACCCCTATTTCGTACGACTCAAAGCCGACCGACTAGCTAACTATTCTCGACCGAATCCTTAACCCAAATACGCGAGCATTTCTTATCCGGCTTTAATACGTTGAAGATATACGGCGGAAAACGTGTTATAGGACGCGTTGGAATCCTGTTGGAGGGCGTATTGGGGGGTCCGTGCGGGGCGTATTGGGGGTTCCGTGCGGGGCGTGTAGCGAGGCGTACAGCGGGCGTACGGCAGCGCGTATAGCAGGGCGTGTCGGGCTTGATTTTGTAACAATTCGAGACTTACGCAATTATACGATTAAAACAAACGTTTTCTAGAAAGATGAATACTTGCTATATAGGATGAACAAGTTCTTTTAGCCAGCAGAAAGGTTGTGGCAAAGAATTGCTGCTAACAGCTGCTGAATGGGCGGTTGCGGGCGGGTTGACGAGAAGAAATGGCAATACGGCGTCCGCAACAAGCCTTGATATAATGCGTGCACTTGTCCAGAAGCTGTAGATATGGCTAGCAAAGAAACATTCGATTGATTTAAGTTGAATTGAGGTGTTGTAGTTAAGTTATTTGGGTGCATTGTTAGGAAGTGCCAAAAAGTGGTTCGCTTATATATCTCTCTCGCTCATATGTGTGGGACGTTAACTTTAATAAGGAAATATAAAAAACTGGATAAAGCTTGCGTTTCGGCGGTAGCTTTAATTCAGAGTTATTTTCTGAGATTTCTTGGCGATTTTGTATAGGTCGATATATTTAAAATCGAGTTTTTTGTTTGGCCGTTTGATTTGGATATTTTTGGTAGCTAGGTAAACCATTTTTCCTTTCAAAAAACCTGGTCCCTTTAACCTTTTTTAGTTGTAATAGTTGCTTACCTGGTCGCGTACGAATTTAAGCTTTAATTTGATTTTTGCGTATAGCTGTTTTAACTGTTTTCATGTAAAAATTGCTTTAACGTTAGCTGGTCTCTCCTTATGTAAATCTCCGTATATTTTAAATATAAAGCCAAAATTAATAATTACTAACGTTGCTTTAATACTTTCGTAATACCTAGTATCATAGGCTAGCTGTGTAACTGGTAATTTCTTAACCTAGTTGTTTTGTTCATACTTAATATAGCATCGTAAATACGTTTTTAACGCCTCGTTAATTCTTTTTATCTGGCCGTTTATTTACGGTTTAAATACGTTAAATAATCTGTGATTTAATTTAAGTTAAGCTTCTTAAACCTTGCCAGAATTTCGATGTAAAGATAATACCTTTATCCGAAACAATTTCCGATGGAAATCCGTAGGTACCAAAAATATGTTTAAGGAAAATGTATGCAAGTTGCTTTGCGTCGGTATCCTTATTATAGAGCAGAAAAAAAAATTTCGTAAATCGATTAACGATTACGAAGATGCTATCGTAATGTATTCTGGTAGCTAAATCTTTTTATAAAGGAATCTTAGTAATAAAGTCAAACGTAATCGAATTTTATAATCGCTTAGCGATTAATAACGGCTGTAGTTCTCCGTAGGGCTTATGTCGTCGTACTTTTGCTTTAGCGTAAATACCGCATTGCCGTATTACCCTTTATACTGTAGTTTTCATCTTAGAAAAGTAAAATATCCGTTATAAGCGTTCTAGGGTTTTATGGGCCCCTAGGTATCCATGTACCGGATGTTCGTATATATCCCGTATTAGGTTCTTTTGTAAGTTTTCGGGTACTTATATTTTGTCCATTTATTACTTTGTTAGTTAAGTAGTATTATAATGCTGGATGCGTTAGTATATGTTAGATAATATCGTTCGTATCGTAGCAATTCGTCGCTATTTTAGGTATTTTTCGGTTATGATATCGAAGATTATCTGCTGTACCTTAACCTCAAGTTTCTCCAAGTTAAGTCGTTTGCTAAGTACGTCTGCTTTGCCATTTTTTGATCCCTTTCGATAAATAATAACGTAATCGAATTTAAAAAGGCCTTTTACGTAATGTAATTATTTTCCGATAAGTTCTCGTATCGTAAAGAAATGTATAATATTCTTATAATCCGTATATATCTTAATTTGATATATAGCACATTTAAGGTAAAACCTGATTTCCTTAAAGGCGTTAACGATAACTAGGAATTCCTTATCGTAAATATTGTAATTTAATTCTGCTTCATTTGTAAGAATAAAACGTCATCGGATAAAGTTTTCTTTAATCGTTTCGATATCCGATTATAATTCCCAAGGCATAATTCGCAATATCGGTTTCTAGCTTAACTGTTTGCTTTAGGTCGTAAATAATTAATACTAGTTTACTAATAAAGGCATTTTTAATTTGCTGGAAAACTATATCTTTTTTTAAAATCTATCTAAATGGTTTATTCTTTTTAGTAAATTCCGTTAATAACATAACTATCCCGCTAGAATTACGTATAAATCGTCGGTAATAATTAGCGAATCCAAGGAATATTTGTTTTTTCTTGACGTTAATCAGCTATGCTTAATTCTTAATTACTAATAGCTTCAAAAAGTCCATACGAATTCGTTCTAGCGTAATAATATATCTTAAATATTCGATTTTTTTGCTTGTAAAGATAGCTTTTCTCGGTATTAACTAAATGTTTAACGTCTCATAGCATTTATAAAATCTAATAAACGTATTCTTTACGGCTTTTTTCCGTTTCCGAATAAATAAGAATATCCTCGAGGTAACAAACAACAAAAATATCCAGGTATTCTTTTAATACATAGTTCATTATTCGTTAAAACGTCGCCGGTACGTTAATTAATCCTATAAAGATAACTAGGTATTTATATAAGCTATATTTTGTTCTACAGGCTATTTTTGATTTATACCATTTCTTAATCCGCATCACGTTATAATTATTGCGAATATCGATAGCTATAAACCATTTTTTTCCGTACAAGCAATTTTTCATTTCAGTAATTAATAATAACGGCGTTCTGTTTTTAACGCTAATATCTTTACGTTATCGATAATCTACCACTAATCGAAGCTTTCTCCTTTTCTTAAATACGTAGAAGATAAGATACCCGGCTAATAACTTAAAACGTCGAATTTATCCTTTTCGAAACTTATCTTTAAAGTAATCGCGTAACGCATATAATTCCGCGTAATCCAAGTTATACATTAGATAAGAGGTAATACTTTTGCTATTTTTAAGGATTATTTCGTAATCCTATTTGCTATGCTTTAATAATTTAGTATCCAATATTTTACCAAATAACGTATCGTACTTATAATACTATAAAAATACCTTAACTATTTATTTTAGTTACTTTTCGGACGGTTATTCTAAATCGTTATTTATCTACCTAAATTTCGCTTTAAATTTAGCAATAATACGTTATATTTTTCGATATACCTTTTCTTTCTGGTATACCGTATTACTTTTAGTAATAAGGTTTCTGCTGTTTCCTTATACCTGCATTCGTTTATTTCATTAATCGAATGTCAAGATTTTTCGTCGTTTAACTTATCATTAGAAAATAAATATAATTTATTTCGCGAATTTTCCAGTTAATAGCCAGGTTATATTATTCCAACTATAGCAAACCTAGAATTAAATCGAAATTTTTCATAGCAATAACCTCGAAACTAATAATTTGGCTTTTTCCTTCGGTAAAAGTTTTAAAGTAATTAATCTCATATTAAACCTAGCCGTCGTTATAGCTAAATATTTAACCTTCGGCATTTTCGATTTCGTAAGGTTTTTCCTTATCTTTTCATAATAACTGTAACTTATTAATTACTTTCTCCCTAAAGGAAACGTGACCGTATAGACAAAATTGGATAAAATAATAGATTACTACCTCAATTCCTAGGCTTCACTAAACCCATCCCTCTCGCAGACTGCCTTGTCCCGTTCCTATCCGCGTCGATTCTTGTCGAAATTCTGGACGGTCTTCGCAATCTGGAGTAGCCGGGCAAACCATCGCTCGTAGTCCTCTAGCATGCATCGTTCCATA
>QJNY01000763.1:0-27714 GCA_004155945.1 Monosporascus sp. mg162
TAAACCTTAAAAATAAACCTTAAAGGCAAACCTTAACGGTAAACCTTAAGGATAAACCTTAAAAATAAACCTTAAAGATAAACCTTAACGGTAAACCTTAAGGATAAACCTTAAAAGCAAACCTTAATAGTAAACTTTAATTACGCCGTATTACGTATAAAAGGCCGGCATTTTTCCGAGCCCTCATTAGTTTCGATCGTCCTTACGCTTTTTCGAATTACCCAAGACAGTATACCGCGCAAATCCGAATATACGATACCGGTAATCCGTAACCGCAGGATTTCCACAAAAATTGTCGTTTTAACGGTACATAATTTGCACAAAATTACCGGACGGGCTAAAACCATCGACACCACTATCGATTTTAAAAATCTTTCCTAAAGTAATCGACTTCGATTGTTAATTTTCGGATACGATTTGATTCGCGAAAATAACGAAAATCGATCTTTGCAAAAATATATGGCGGAAAATATAACGATTATAAGCAAAGTATTAGCGAAACTAAAAGGGAAACTAAAAAGGAAAGGCGGTAACCGGCTTAATAATTTCGAAGTTCAGATTATGGAACGATATATAGAAAATTACGAGCGATGGTTTGCCCGGCTGTTCCGGATTGCGAAAACCGTCCAGAATTTCGATAAGAATCGACGCGGATAAGAACGGGATAAGGCAGTTTGCAAAAAGGATGGGTTTAGTAAAGCCTAG
Organism: Monosporascus sp. mg162; assembly: GCA_004155945.1. Taxonomy (NCBI): domain Eukaryota; kingdom Fungi; phylum Ascomycota; class Sordariomycetes; order Xylariales; genus Monosporascus; species Monosporascus sp. mg162. Next base: position 706 of record QJNY01000763.1, read on the forward strand.
GAATTAAGGTAGTAATCTATCATTTTATCCAATTTTGTCTACACGGTTACGTCTCCTTTAGGGAGATTAGAATAATATATAATTTAAATTTTTATTTAAAAGAAGCTTTGGTAACAGTTACTGTTAGTAACTGTTAGTATCTACTAGTACGCTACTGATATCAGTTACTGTTAGTAACTGTTAGTTACTAACAGTAATTTTTACTAGCCTGGCGAGGCCTGAGCCAGCTGAGGTAATCTATACCACATTAATCCGTTTGGATCCGTAAATCTATTCGGATCCATATCACGTGACCTAAGGTATGCATCGGAGGTAATCTGCACAACCTCCGACTGTCTGCCAATGAGCCAAGCTCGTTTGGTTATGACAGTATATATAAGGGCGATTGCCCACGGACTAAGTTAGTCCTTTCCTAGAACAACATAGAGAACATACAGAAAGTTACGCCAGATTTCTGCATTCGATTACTGTAACTGCTAACATTATAACTTAATTACCTAAATTGTTATCTATTATTACCAAAAGTAACTGTTTTTATCTGCTACTTAAAATCCTACGGTATTACTGCTAACATTAACCGTACAACTGGGTTTAATAGTTAATTAAGCCCATAGCCGTCACATTAAGCTATATAGCCATTATAACTGGCGGAGTTGCGAATATGATACCGGCGCCCATGTATTAATGCCTTAACAAACCAGGCGTACGATAACACAACTCGGTTCAGAACTTTTTCCCCGATCCCAGAGCATAACGTCCCGGTGCATAAAGTGGTAGCTGGCCGAGACACCGGTAGAACCTATCAAACACGAGGCCAATTGTTATCGGAGACGGTGTCCCTAAAACCGAGCGAGTCTAGACTTGGCCGTGCGATAACACATAATCTCAATAGCTTTCTAGCAGCTTTCTCCGCTATCTCCTTAATAAGACAACACATTCTGATCTCAGTTGTAGCTTACCAGTTAACCCCGCCTGCTAATCTCAAACATCCACGAACCTTCTCATTTAAAGGCCGGGAAGTTACTCTCCATTCTTGTCATACCTTATTGCTTGATGTAAAGAAGCCTCGTTCAGGTTATAGTATATGCCATACATGAATCTGCAAGTTTAAAGCAGAGATATAAGGCGCTGGTGGCAAAGTCAGTTTCAGACGCCAAGTACCGCTAAAAGGACATAATGAACATAATAAGTGTCAGTTCTTGCCTGAAAATTGTGAATGTTTCTGTCCTCCGCAGAACCATTCTGTGACAGTAGGATATTAGCAAGTTGTTTCTTAGAACCCTGAAGTCCGATAATTTGCTGCGGAACCGTTAACACAACTGAAGTAGTATGCAATGTATCAGAGACTACGACACTGCGTACCTCCTCGACTGACCCTTTAATGTAAAACCTGATCGTAGTGACTTCTTGAGTCTGGCCCATGCGGTGGATCCGCGCTAATGCTTGCTCCTCCTGCCCCGGATTCCTAGCAGAGTACACAATTAGCTTCAAGTCTACCTATACAGCCTGAGACTCTAGTATTACCAATGGGGCTCCATGAGATATGCACGAGATGCCGCGGTAAGGGTCAAGCTGTAACATTTTGGTTAGAGGTGCGAAAATAAAAGGGCAGGGCCGAGGCGGCAAATCTCACCCAACGGCGCCGCACGAAAGAGTTAGGAGCATCACGCGTATAGTGGAATCCTCCTTGAACCTGTCAATTATGGCATGGCGTTCTTTCTGAGGTACATTGCCGTCGATTCGGACGCAGTGGATGGAGGCCTGTTCTAGGCCGGCTTCGACGAGATCCAGAGTCGACCTCCATGAAGAGAAAACAATGCTATGCCGTTTTAGTGCGATGTGGAAAGATAAACGGCCAACTGGGGCACACGAACCATTTGATACTTGAGTTTAGATCCTTGAGGTTGGAAATTAAAGCCTGCACTTTCGTCGGAAGCGTGTGAAAAGCCCCAGGGTAGCCGGTATTGGGGCGATCGGATGCCAAGGTCTCCTCAGATGCGGCGTTGGTTAGGGAGATTGGGGCACTGGGACAGGGAGGATTATGTGTGCAGTTTCTTGATGGTGTTTGTCCATATGTCTCAGCTCTTGCAACACAGTCGGAGCATGTAAACCCGAAACAGCGTGTGAACTGTGGTGAGTACAGAGCATCAGCCTCCTTGAAGCCATCCGATACGTTTGAGCTGTCCAGAGCCAAGTTGCACGACCGGCAGGCAATTTCTCCCAACTCTCGCAACATATTGAAAGTCTTTTGTGCGTTATAAGTCCACTCGCATGGTTGAGGGACGTTCGGGGAATTCTGGCTCATTTCCCTTTCTGGTTGATAATGTAACCCAAGGATGCAGATCATCCGCAGAGTTGCGATCTGCTGAAGTACATTGGCGGAAGCGCTCCTTGAGTCCTTCTCCACCCAAAGGGCTTTTTCAACAGCATCAGTAGCTCTCTCTCGTGACATTTCGTAATATGACCTCTCCTCAGCGCTGAATTCCAATGGACATAGGAGATCATGTCTCGCTGGTAGTTCGATGATGGATTTGGGACGACAGAGTAGTAGGCATCTTATTAGGCGTTGAAGCCGCTTGACCGCTTCATCTGTGTCGCCCGACTTCCAAAGTTGTAAAATATCTGTATCAAGGGCTCTGGGCTCGTTGTAGGGATATGCTCGCAAGAAAGTCAGCAAGGATGCGAGATCCGCAAAGCTATTTTGGATTGGTGTCCCTGTGACGGCCCAGCGAGATGCAGCTTCGATGGCAAAAATAGACCTGGCCATTTTTGTCTTGGCATTCCGAATAAAGTGTGCTGAAGGAGACAGTTAATTTATAAGGCGATCGTTTCAGGTCGTCTGTGTCCACTGACCTTCGTCCAAGACCAATCTCCTCCAACGGGTCTGAAACAGAACAGATTGTTGTAAGTTGGCTGTCGCAGACTTTCGCCACTCAGCAGCGACAGTGTGATAGGTTGTCAAAATCAAATCATACCCTTCCAGATCGCCTTTATCGATGAGTCGACTCATGTTGTGGTGTCTACGCCACTTGAGAGTTCCTTTCACGACATGTCTAAACCTAGTCAGGCTTACTCAAGACAGTGGCGTTCGAACAGAAGTGACTCACTCTTTCAATTGCCCTTCCCAAGTATCGAGAACTGGAGCGGTTGTAAATATGAATGCCGAGCTAAAATAATGAAGACAGACTCACGTAGCGGTGGGACAATGACAAGTGTTGGTTCATGTCTGTTCACATCGTTTGTCATATATTGCTTCATATCCATATCCATGGCCACCAGCGATATCATAGTGAGTGTCTTTCCGAAGCCCATGGGGTCAGCAATAATGCCACCTTGGAATTGGGGTGGCCACTCTGCTTGACACGTATCAGTGATCCGATTGACAAAACTGGAAAAACGCGTTTAGTAACAAGCCACCGGCATGGAGCGTTGAGGTGTTACTTACACCCCGTCATTCCCTGAGCGAACAGCTTCCCATATTTGAGTCTTCCCAGAGTCGAGAACAGGCCGATGTTCATTGCGCAGCATGAATGTCAAAGCCTGCTTTTGGTGTCTGATAGATTGTTAGTTACTGTCTTCCTTGATAATGGGATATTCTTACTTTGCAAGTGTTGTCTTGACACAGGAAGGTTGCCCGGCTTCGTTTAGGTTCCAATCGAGAATCAACAACTCCAGGGGGTCTTGTTGCTGGTTGACTTCTTTAAGGGGCAGAGCGTTCGCTTGCACCTTCAAATCTGATACAAGTACTGTGGACTCCAAATCTGTCCATGAGAGGCGGTGCGGATTGCAGTATTTGACGTCTCGATCGCAACCACGGGGATCCTGCAAGTACATTCGGTACTCCTGGAAAAATATACCAATGTCCTCGAACAGGTCCATTGTTCCAAAAATGGTGATCGAAAGTGTACAGGACCTTCTCATGATACGGTCCCCGCCCCGCCCTAGCTTTAAATCCTCTCCAACATTTGGGTTGCAATGGAGTTGCAGCGTGATGGAAGGCTCGTCCAAAAGATCTTGAAGCATGTTGACTTGTTGCTCCTTCACAATCCGGCCACTAATCTGTGGATTCCCCGCCGTGACAAAGTGGTCTGACGATTTGAGCTGAGCCGGGAACTCCTCGGTAATGGTACGCCATTCTCCACCTTCAAGACTTGCTTCTATTCCAACGATCTGCGGAATCTGATGTCAGTATATACTTTCTTCTGCACCCTTAGCTTGCGGTTTATTACCATTCCAAAACAGACCTGGTCCTCAATGACTTCCGATGTGTGCCCGGGCTGACCGAGGGGATTTTGAAGCGCCTGTGTAGTCGAAGTGCTGGGGAATTGATGTATATCCAGGTCAGTAGGGGCATTTAAGCCGCTGCGAAGCGCTGTGTCTACAGTCGCACCGACAACACCGAGATCAGGAGGATACGGTGTGGTTCGGTTGAAGTGAGCGTATGACAACATTGGATTGCTATCCACTGGATGTGCTAGATTTCCCACATGGTGGGCCGAATACATGACTTGTTCCTGGACCATTCTTAACTCCTGCGTACTTATCCCCGCCGCTTCGTCAGTACTGGCGGAAACGCGGCATTCAGGGTTGCTATGCTCAAAACTCCCCAAGGCGACAGGCATCAAGACGGCTTGTGGATGTGCAGCAACCACATCAACCGCAGGTACAGGCAATGTTAGTTTACAGGCCTCTGGGAGATTCTGAAGCGTCGGGGAGCTATGACCCTCAGTGGTAGCCATTGACATGTAGGTTGTTGAATTGCATGTTGCGGTTGGCAGCGGGAAGATGTTATCCTGCGGGATGGCTGAACCTTGCCCAGAAAGGTCAGGAGGGTTCAGCCGTCTTCGTTTCATGGCTCCATCTGAAGAGAAGTTCCGTCCCAGCATGGCCGATTATTCGTCTATGAGGTGCCGTCTGCACTTTTAGGTCACGGTGCATAATTCCGCAAGGGTGCGACACGTTATGGGGGGAATTAGAAGGTGCTGGATCCAATTATCAGGCAGGTAATATGATCGCCGGATATCACGAATGTTCTATTAAAGAAAGGAGTTTAAAGAATGAAGAGCGGGATATAGCTGACTCGAATTGTACAGGGGCATTGCAGGAGAGAAATTCGCGAAATGAGAAAGGGCTGTGCCCTTGAGTCGGTATTATAGGGGGCGCGTGTGACTCTTAATGATCGATGGCGCGTGGCAGCGCCAGAACGCCCTTTCAATATTGCGCTGGCGCTTGTTGCCATTGGTTGGACAATAAGGCGCCAACGGGCAGTGAGGGGCGGTGCATTACAACTCGTCACCACCAGCTGCTCGCAAGGCTGACATTGGTCTTGGCTTGCTGACTGCCTCAAGAACCTTTCGGTCTCGTCTTCTTGTGGTTCAGCTTTTTCATCGTCAACGCTCTGACTTAAGCATCCTTCTGCACTGAACCACCAAGTTGAACATTAGATCCGGGAATCAAAATCCGGTCTGCATGAAATGCCCTTGAAAAAGTCTGTCTCCGGCTCTGTACGCAACACGGTGCGAGATGCATTCAAAGAGCTTGATCGCACCGTATCCCGGGCAGACTCACGGAATTTTGCCTTGACTACGCTTGAAGAAGTTAAGCAGGCAGCCCTTGACGTCGAGACCCAGCTGGCCGCGAGACAATCCATGCGGAACATGCGTCGGTTGAAACCTCTTTTTGACGGGCTGAACCACTACCATAAACCCATCGAGATCCTCTGCAACGGCACCCCGTATCTTCCCTGGGTTTGGGGACCCTTGAAGCTGATTCTCCAGGTCGGTACCGCGTACAACCATCATTGATCCGCTCCATACTATCGATGGTCCTGCTGACTGTCTTGCATGGTATAAGATAGCGACGGATTACGTCTATGCCCTTGAGGAGATCGTAAAGGCTTACTCAAGCATTGGGGACTGTCTTGAGCGCTTCAATATACTCTACGACGCATTTACGGAGAACGAGTCGTTTCAACAAACGCTTGCAGTTTTCCTGGCCGATATCGCGGGGCTTCACAAAGAGGCTTACAAGTTGGTACGCCGAAGCTGTAAGTTACCTAATCATCCGAGTTGGAGGGATACGACGTTGCTGATGAGTAGTTAGGCTGGAAAGTCTTCTTTCGCACTTCATGGGGCCGCTTCCAGCGGCGTTTCGACCAAATAATCGCTGACCTGAAATCCCATGCGGACCTTGTTGACAAAGCGGCTAATGCACACAACATTGCCGCTGCGCAGTCGATGCGGCAAGACCTACGCCAGTGGAGGGAGGAGAGCATGAAGAAATTTGCGAAAGACGAAGAAGAGCAAGCCGCAATACAGTATCAGTCTGTCATGGCATGGCTCCAGGGAAACAGCTCTGTCCCTGAACAAAACACCATCATCGACTCAATTGCGGAAGAAGCCTCGAACTATCCGGGAACTGGTTCATGGTTACTGACAAATAACACCGTACTTTCTTGGCTTCGAGACCAGGTCGACCCTCAATTCCTTTGGCTAAAGGGGAAGCCAGGGTCCGGGAAAAGTGTTATAGCGACACAGCTTTTGGCCTTCCTAAAAGAGAAAGACTCCATCATTCTGGGGCATTTCTGCAGTTACGCATACTCCAATTCAGTGCGCTACGATAGGATCCTCACCTCCCTGATCTCACAGCTCCTCCAAGGAGATTCAGACTTCATTTCTTATGTATATGGAGAGTACTTCCTAGAGAAGAAGACAGCATCAATCACGGTTGGTGCTCTGGAGCAACTGTTGACCACACTGTTGCAAGGTTCTTCCATACAGCCTCATAAAGCAACTTATGTCAGAATCATCGTGGACGGTTTGGACGAATGCGATGACAACAAGCAGCAACGAGTCATAACGCTCCTAAACCGTCTCGCCATGTCTACTTCGGCTCCAGTAATCAAAGTACTCGTATCTTGCAGAGACACGGCCTTGCTCAAGAAAGAACTCCGCAGAACCCCAGCGCTTTCTCTCTACGAGGAAAGGCAAGGCATTCAGGTCGCGATTGCATCTTATGCAGCGCGGAAACTAGCTGCTATGCAGGCAAAATTTATAGGCCTAGAGATGAGCCCTTCTGATGTTTCGGCGTTGCAGGCTATAATAGTGGAAAGATCAGAGGGTAGGTCATTATAAGTATCCCCCTGTAAACAGTATCGCTTAAAAACTTAACTTCAACAGGAATGTTTTTATGGGCCAGGCTTGTTCTTGAATACATTAGCAATAACATCTTCTACAGCCGAGAAGAGGTAGCGAGCGCGGCGAGTACGCTTCCGAAAAAGCTCTCAGACTTGTTAGTATATTCTTTCCCTCCCCTAACGCTATGACTAACAAAACGAAGTTATGGAAGGATATTATCGCAAGTCACAGGAAATATGGAAAAGCTTTCGATTCTAAGGATTCAGACGATTTTCCAATGGGTTACGTTCGCAAGACGGCCGTTGAGGATTTTTGAGTTGCGATCAGCCTTATACTACTCGTTTGGATACGATCGCGTCAGCCAGCTCCCTCCCGAAGATATTTTCGATAAATGTGGCCAGTTTCTAGCAAGGCAAAAAGATGGCACCTTCACCTTCATTCATTTTTCTGCTGCTGAGTAAGTTCAGGTTTGACTCCTTGGGAACCGTCTTGCTAACATCAGTCAGATATCTAAAAGGGACAGAGAGCGGCCATTTCATTCGGGAATCGTCCGCAATATATGAGCATGCATTGGCTTGTCTTGCAGCCTTGATCTCGGGTGCCAGAGTTTTTGGCACAGAATACCCTGATCAAGACCGAATGATAAGGATAGTGAAGGGCCTGCATGGCTTCCACCTCTATGCCTATGAGCACTGGATTGACGAGCTCCTCGGAGCGATCGGGATCAAGACCGCCGACGGTGACGCAGACTATAAGAAACTTATCGCATTCGCGGATGATCTGGTTCGTTCATGTCCATGGGACCAATCCCTCAACCAAGCAGCAGGCGGGCGACTAAATTCGTCACTGAATACTTGCCTGTTAAAGTTAGAAGGTCATCCGCAAATCCGCATATTCACCCAATTGGAGATTCAACACAGGGAAGATAGGAGGAGGGAATTTCAACGTGCGAATGGTAACCAAATTGCATACTCAACCTTACAATCATTCCTGAGTACTGATACTTATCCAGAAACAGTGGGAGACGCCACAGACATCAGCAATTCACCATTAGAACAGAACTGTTCGGTGTACAGATCACTTTTAGAGCTCGCCTTGCAAACCAACATGCTATCTGGTATTACACATGCGGACCTTGAATGGTTCAAATCAACTATGGGACCATCAGCATATACCTGCCGCCTCAACAAGTGCCCCCGGGGTTCGTTAGGATTTCCCAGTTCAAGTGAAAGAGACCATCACGAGAAAACACACGGGCAACATTTGCGATGCCCTCATGCTGGATGCACATATCCCTTTCCATTTCGAGGCACAGGCGCCCTCAAAGCCCATATCTCGAAGTACCACGTAGTTAAAGACGGCGAGATCCGCTCTGGTAGAGGATTGAGGAGGATAAAGAAGACACTCCCAGGCACCAGGGCCATGAGCGGTAACGCCATGACGCCTCAGGATCCGGTACCTCCTAGCCCACCGTTCCTAGAAACATTGTATGGTCATAGCTAACGTGATGTCCCAGACTGCGGCTCAGAAGAAATCGTCTCAGGCGACCGGGACAACACCGGCTTCCGATACGGCTCAGGAAGCAGAGCCCCCTACACCTGCGACTCCCGTTACGCCTGTCAATCCTCAAAGCTTCGACAAGAACGGCCCAAAAGCCGGCGCGGCACAGCAAACGGCCAATGCCCCAGCCTCTGCTCCTCAACCTGCTCCCGCACCGGTTGCTCTTCCACTACATCCAGATCCCAACGGTATTAGCTTTACCGGAATGGATAGCCCTGGAAGCATTGTAAGCATTCGCCCTGGCCTCTTCAAATATCGTGTTCTAACAGTAGCATTACAGGATTTCGCTGGCATAGAGTCCGCTAATCCGCTTATGGTGGACAACGTGCTTCAGGACTTCGACTTTGACCCATCCTTGCATGATGGCGATCTCGGTGTCTTTGACTTCAATCCAGCCAATTCAGTAGCATTACAGGATTTCGATGGCATAAAGTTCGCTAATCCGCTTACGTTGGACAACGTACTTCAGGACTTCGACTTTGATTCGTTCTTGCCTGAAGATGGCGATCCCGGTGCCTTTGACTTCAATCCAGCCATCAGAATAGACGGGAGCGGCGAGATCACTGCGGATTAGAATTTCCCCTGATTTTTGTCCCGTCCGGAAATCCATCTCTTCGGCAACATTCCATTTGTTATAGTTAGGTTAATCGCGAAGAAAAGGTTATATAAAGCACGTAAAGCGTAAATTGTTATAGATAAAAAAGGCTTTAAAAAGTAATAACGTCCTACACAAGTGAACGGGACACACAAATGAACGGGACACTTCTTGGCACCTCGCAACAACAAATCCAAATAACTCAACCACAACACATCAAATTGATTCCAATCAATCGTATTATCTTTCGCAGACCGTATCTGCAGCTTCTGGACAAGTGCACGTATTATATCAAAGCTTGTTGCGGACGCTATATTGCTATTCCTTCCTGCTAACCCGCCCGTAACCGACCAACTTCAGCAGCTGTTAGCAGCAATTCTTTATTACAACCTTTCTGCTGGCTAAAAAATCTTATTTATCCTATATAGCAAGTATTTATCTTTTTGGAAAACGTTTGTTTTAATCGTAGAATTGCGTAAGTCTCGAGTTATTACAAAATCAAGTTCGATACGCCCTACCATACGCGTCCAATACGCCCTACCATAACCCCGCGAGCAACCCCCGCACGGGCCCCTAACACGCCCCTCAATGCGTCCTCAACACGTCCACAACACGTTCACAACACGTTCCCCAACGTATTTTGCAACGTACATCTAACGTATTAAAGCCGGACAAGAAATGCTCGCGCATTTGGGTTAAGGATTCGGTCGAAAATAATTATCTAATCGGTCGGCTTTAGGTTATGCGAAATGGGGGTAATATTAGCTTGGACGCGGTAAGTGGTAGTCGGTTGCGGGCAGGTTGGGGGAGAATAATGGCAACATGGCGTCCGCAACAAGCTTTTATATAATGCGTGCATTTGTTTAGAAGCTGTAGATACGGTCCGCAAAAGAGAATACGATTGCTTGGAATCAATTTAATGTATTGTGGTTAAGTTATTTGGATTTGTTGTTGCGAGGTGCCAAGAAGTGTCCCGTTTATTCGTGTGTCCCGTTTACTTGTGTAGGACGTTAGCTAAAAAGCTTTATATATTATATAAAAGCCTCGGAACAACGTTGTTTAACTTTGTTACGGGGTATTTATAATTTCTTAGGTTTAATAATTAAGTATATAACCTTGATTTTGTAATATATTGTTATAACGTAGGGCGATTGCCCGCGGACTAGATTTGTCCATTCGTAGAACAAACTTAGAGACAACTTATTTCTTTCCCGAACGGTCGAAGAACGTAAAACTTAATGTCGTAAAATAACGGTTAGCTTAGTTATTAAGCTTTAAAAAACTGTAATCACCTCGCAAAAACGTTTTTCCGGAGCTTCTACATTATATATAAAGCCTTTTAGTTACTGCTTTTTAAACCTTTAATTATTTATAACAATTTACGCTCTTTATATTTTATAGAATCTTCTTTTAAAGATTAGCTTAATTATAAACCCGGTACCTTAATTGCGATTCTTTATCTACTAATTTAATAGCTTATTTCTCTTTAATATATCGCATAATTTTATTCTTAAAAATATATTCCTTAAAAATTACTTTAAATGGCTTAACTAATTCCTTTTTTTAAATTTTAACTTTTTTTCGAGCAATATCTAGCATTTTATCGACCTAGATATACCCGATATTAATTATTTTACGGGGTTTCGAAAATTTGTAACGGTCGAAAAATATCCTCAAAAAACCAATATTTAATTAAGAAGGTAATATATTGTAACTTTTTATGGGATTAACCAATTATGAAGCTGTAACGAACCTGTTACACGATTACCTGGAAGTGTGATTAATATCCGAAAGGGATTCTTGATTTGCAGGTAACAATAGAGCCAAAAATAATTTAGTAAATTATTTGTTAAAGAGATTTATAAACTTTTCCTTTAATCGAGAAACGTTGCCTTTGGTTAAATACTTAGATTAATAGCTAAGGAGCGAAATTAAGTAGGTATTATTTATATATTTTTTCTCTTTTTATAAATGTGTCGTAGACCTGTATAATTTGTATAATCTGGTTCTAGATTACTGTTAGGGGTTACAATGGTCCGGGCACACCTGCCGGATCGTCGTATATATTTACCTACATGTGTCTACGTAATCTTCGATAGTATACGAAATACAAAATTTTACACATTTATACAGTTATACGTATTTTACAAAAGGTTATTCGTAATACGTAAAAAACCTTAAGTTAAACGCTGCTATACCTTATTATTTTTTCGGTATTCTTATTATTATCTAAATAATCCTTAACAAGTAATATCTATTACCCGAATTAAAAACTGGTTTTCCTTATTATCTTACCATTTCTACCTATTTAAGGGAAAGCATACGAAAAAAGTACGAAATAAAGATAATACTTAACGTCAAACTTGATAAGCATACCTATACCGGCAAGAAAGAAGCTTCAAAACATACGAGAAGTATACGCCTTTACCGCTAAATAACTTAATAACCGGCACCTCTTATAAAAGCATTAAAGGACCGTCGAGTTCTTTAAAAAAGGAACCTATTTTAACGTTGCCTTTAACAACCTCTAGGGTATAATAATTATTAACGTATTACATTTAATAACTTTTTCAAATTATTGGAAAAAAACCGATAAGTTATTCGACCAGCAGTATAAAACTGCTTATATATATCTTAAATCTTTCGGCGAAAAAAACGACGAATTTGATAATTTCCTTTTTAAAAAAGAAATACCCAAGTAATTAAACTCTCTAAAAAATCCGACAAAGCCAATATCTACGTCGCCAATAGAAAAATAGGGGCAGTTAAACCATCCCGAGATTTTAATAGAACCAACACCTATACCGACAAATAAGCTAAAGTTTTAGGAATTGCAGACCCTAAAAATATCCCGGTTAGGGTAACCCTTAAGCAAAAAGGTATACCAACCCTTCCGTTAGGAAACCCCGGGCTATTAGCCCAGGGCGTAAATTAGGACGGGCTTCTAAACCTATCCGAACTTTCGAACAAGGACGACGGTATAATACAAGCCTTGGCTTTTTTCTTTAAGAAAGTAAGGGAATTTCGCGTTAGCTAAAGCGTAACGCCCGTTACGCGCAACTAAACCCTAATTAAGGGAATTGCAAAGTTATACCAACTCCGCGTAATAAACGCTAGATTGTTTTAGCTAAACGCCAAAAAAATTAAGCATAACGGCATAGTGATTTTTTATAACTAAAAGCAAATATGTTATCGCGATATATACCTGTAAGCCAAAAGAATAAAAGAATAAGCCGATATAAATAAACGAAAATCCGCTATTTTTAGAAAAACTTGGACTTTATTTCGTAACGACGCCTTGGCTTAATAAAAGCAATAACTTTCCGAGCTTAACAAGAACCACTTTCGGTTAAAGCCGACGACTTTCTTAGGCGCTATACTAAAGCAGTTCGGAATTTAATGAAAGAAAGCCCAGGAATAGCTAATTAAAAACCGGTAACTATACCTTTAAAATAATAAGCTAAAAAAGCCGGTTAAAGCTTACGTTATAAAGTTATTTAAATACGCTAAATTATAAGATAATTTAACCGACTTTTAGTTATTTACCTACCTGTACTAAAATTTGCACCCGGCTTTTTAGGTATTATATCTTTAACCAGAAAAAATAAACAGCATCGCAATATATCTATATAAGGTCGACGACAAAGCCAAGGCCCAGGAAGCAAAGTTAAACGACTTACCGAAACTAACCTTTGCCTTATAAAGCAATTTATATAATAATATAAATAATTAGGATAATATGGTTTATTGGACGAATAATAACCGTAACAGCCATCGGTTTTAACGTTAAAAATCGCCATAACGTAATCGAAGATTACCCGGATTTCGTCCCTTTAATTCAAATTCTCGTAGTTACACACACCGATCAATTGTATCCGTGCGCTCGGACAACTCCACCTTCCAACTTGGACACATATCTCCACCCCTTATCACTTCATCATCCAATAACTTAGCAACCACAATATGGATTTGGATAAGGCTGCTTCCGTTTTTGTCGCCGATCGTCAGCCTGGGGACGGATTCAGTCCAGAGGCCCGGGCCTTTATGATTGGGGCTATGGCAAGGGGTGCAACCCAAAATCCAGGTGGCTGAAACGATGGGAACAGAACGTCAGCGAGTTAGCGAACAACTTTAACGTTTTATAACATACAGAACGGTCCATGACCTTTTACGGAGATTTCGCCAGCAGGCAATTTAAGGTCGTTTAGCTTTATATCTCCATTAACTAGGCCGTCGGTATCCTCGGGATACGTACCGCGAGCTTTAAAGGAAGACGGGTACCAATATAAGCTAATTATTGATAAAGCACTTTTTCCGTACGTTCGCTTTAAGGAAATAGCGCGCGGTAAAAAGAATTAACCTTACGGCAGATAACGTACGTAAACGTTTAAGGTTTGCTAACGAAGCCTTTAAACGAAGTAATTAAAAGTATTTTCATTTAATACTTTTTTTAACGAATACTTTATACAAACCGTACCCGGACGCCCGAGCTAATAAATATTCCGCTTATCGTCGGAACGCTATAAAAAGGATTTCGTAAAACCGAAAAGCTATAAGAAAGCTATCTTTTCCATCATGGTTTAAGGGATAATGTAGTAACGTAACGGTAAAAATAGTTTTTCTTTTATCGTCCTTTGCGAAGGAAATCCGGATTCGCCCGGCGGCGGAGTAACTGCTCGATATTATTACGTGGTCCTTAAAAAAGGTTTGCTTCCGTTATATGAAGCTGGCGATCCTTTTATTCAAAATAACGTCTTAATATATAAAGCTACCGTTATAAAAAAGTTCTTCGAAAGCTATAGCATTTAAGCAATCGAATAGCTTCCGCATTGAAATGGTGCAGGGTGCCGGGCCAGGGGGCATGGCTTGGCTGATCAGTTAGTCAGCTCCATATATGTATTTCTAGGAGCTCTTTCGTCGGGCGCAACCCCGAGACATATTCATCATCGTTCATCGTCTACTTATTTACTTATCTCCAGATCTGATTTAACTCGGACCCAAATACAGTGTTTTTGTTTGCCTTTATTACCGCTGCATTCGGCTATTTTATCGTGACCCGCCTATTAAAGATACTTTGATCGGAACCGAGTTTCTCCGTCTCAATTTAAGTGGTTGCTAAAAAGAGGATATTGGCTTTTGTTAGCTGCCGACGAACCTTAATTTTCGATTAATAAATCGGAGAAACGGAAAGGACGAAGTTTTAATCAAATATATTTAAATTCGAATACGATTACGATAATAGTTACGAATACGATAATTTAAGCGGTATATAATTAACGATCGCAATTATAATAAGGACGTAACCTTTTGTACGATTAATAAAAAAAGCTGTCAAATTAAGGCTTTATTACGAGAATAATTTTGTTCGGACGACGGTAAAGAAATATAAATATATATAAGTAACCGGTTTTAAAATATAGATTAATTATTTAAGTTCTGGACCGATTATATAATTTAGGATATTATACGTATTAATAAAAAGATTACGTAATATGATAAATTATAATATTTAATTAATAAAGGTTAAAAAAGTTAAAATTGCGTCGCTGGCGACGTAGCTATTAGGATTTGGATTAATTAAAATAAGTGCAGCGACGATAAAATTAACGATATAAATAAAATAACGAATACGAATAAAAAAAGAAATAAGGTTATAAAATTACTTATTTTATATAAGAAAAGTAAATATCGAAAAAAGAATAACGTTTTTTAATATAATGCAGGAATTAAGAAAAAAATGTTATAAAATATATTTTAAATTTTGTTAACGTTAATCGGATAATATTTAATTTGGTTATTATTAAGCGGTATTATTTAGAATTTACTTTTTTTATTAAGTTTCAATATTATAACGTTTAAGTTAATAATAAAAGTCTTAATTAATAAGTTGGAAAAGGTGCGATTAAATAATTAACGATATAGCGATAATTAAAATAAAGTTATTTAAACGGATAAAAAAAAAGGTTATTTACTTTTTAAGTGCGAAAAAAAAGGAAAATATATTTAAAATAATTATTATAGATAGTTATTTATTTTATATTTAAATATATTTCCGTTAAAGTAATATTTTGAAACCTAAGTAATTTAAAGATTAGTAATATTAATTAATTTGAAATAGGTTTTAGTAAGTTTTTTAAAGGTTTATTAAAGTTTTTTGAAATTATTATTTAGATTTATTTATATTACGGATTATTGTTAATACCGAATTTTTTTAACTTTACAAAAGGTTAAAACCTTTTAAATACGACCGTTTAATACCGATCGATAAAAAACCTTTACGATAATAAATTTAACAAAATTAAACCTTAAAATATTAACAGTTCGATTAAATTTTTAAAGTTAATTAAGGATACGATTATTTAAGTAAATTTAGGAATTATTATTAATTTACCGTATGGACGAAATATTATATTAGCTTAAAATTTAAAATTATTTATAGGATTAAAAGTATTTATACTGGACGTTATATTTTTTAAACTTATTAATTAATTTAATTACGATTTTTTTATTAATATTATAAATAAGCTTTCGTTTTTTATAATTCTTTCGGATTTATCGATTTTTCCGGATTTTTACTTTTTAAGAACTGGAATTACCGATTAATTTAAAAGAATTAATAAGATGTTTACGAAGTATAAATTTACAAAATTTAAGATAATTACCGAATTGCCTTATTGAATTAATAACCTTTTTATAAAAAACCGGGTTAAAGTTATACTTAATGATATAATTTAATAAAACGAAACGTTTAAACGTATTCTGAAAATCTTTAAGCTGTAAGATTTAAAGCAAATTCGAACCGTTAAAGATCGATTAAGGACTTTAACGAAATAAGCTTAATACGGTATCTTTAATTATGTTTATAAATATTGTTTGGAATATGTTATTAAAGTAAAAAATATTTTGGAAAAAGTTAAATAAAAAGGTAAAATAATTACTAAGGACGAATATATTAAAAGCTTATTAAAAGGGTTATCCGTTAATTATTTCGAAAAGATTTTTAATAATTCGTTTATAAAGTTGGAAAATTTATATGTAATTAGTTACGATAATGTTTTGATATTAATTAAAAACTGGGCTTTAAATAAGGTAAGATTTTTTAAATATAAAAAACGTAAGCGATAATAAAAAAATGTCCGTTTCGATATTAATTAAAAAGAAAAAAAGCGATTTAATCCGATTTAATAATTTAAGTAATAATAATTAAAAAGTTTTTAGCCGTAATTAAAAGTATTTAATTATATTAATTAAATATTAAAAATTACGAATACGTTATAGGATTTAAAGATTATATAGGCCCGATAAATTTAAAATTTAAAGGTTTTTAAAGAAAAAATACGTAACCGAAAGATAACCCGGATATTATAATATTACGTTCCGTTAAAATAAAAGATATTTTAGGTATATAATTATGGTATTAATTTATTAATTAATGTAATTAATTTTTAAGTAAATAATTATATTCGATTAAGTTTTTACTGTAAACGAAGTGGATACCGAAGACGAAGAAATTACCGTAAAGGTTATTAAAGTTAAGGTAAACATTTTAATAACCTTAATTAAAGTATTTATTAGTTTTATTTAAAGTTAAAATATGTTATGTAAAAATACCGTTTATTTTTTAATATAGAAATTACCGGATTGGTTTTACTCGCCGACAATAAATATATTATTTTCCTTAGATCCCCGGAAAATAAAATAACGTTAGGCATAATTTAATTTCTTTAAATTTTTAAAAACTAAGCGATTAAGTAATAAATTTTAATTTGGAAAAAGAGTTTAAAATAGATTTATGGTTCGCCAGTTTTCTTTATCCGATTTAAGGAAAAGATAAAATATTTTAATCGGCGAAACGACATTTTTAAGGGAATAAATAAATAAATAATTAATTTTAATCCGGATATTAATAATTTAATTAAATTTTAAAAATATATTTCGATTTTAAAGCCGAATCGATAAAAGCCCGATATTAATTAAAATAAAGTAACCGAAATTAATATAATTTATTTCGTTAATTATAACGGAAAGCTATTTTATAAAGAAATACCGTGACGTAAATGGTTATGGAGTAACCCCGTCAAAAGCAAAGGTACCCGCTATTTAAAGAAAATTAAATCCTTAAAGATCGACGACTTTAATCAGCCGACTGTGCTTATTAGCGTTATAATGGCCAAACGTTTTAAAGATAAAGAAGACGAATTTAAAGGCGTAAAAAAAAAATAAAACCGAATACGAAATTAATAACAATAAATTAATGTACGAAGGATTTACGTTTTATAATATGGAAATCGGTGTTTAGATAAATAATATTTTTTAAATAAACGATAAGATTTAAACGGATAATACTTTTACTTATAAAGATTTAATCGATAAGTAGATAGTTAAATTCTGGAAAAAGAAGATCCGGGAAAACTTTAAAAAGAAGTTTAAGATTATTTGGTCCGAATTAATCGAGGTTTGCTTAAATTTCGGAAAAGCTTTTAAGAATTTTATTGCTGTTAAAACTTTAAAGGTATTTAATTGCAAAAATAAGGAAACGATTAAAATAACCGAAATTAAAGTACGAGGATTAAAAATTTTAAAAGTAAAAAAACCCGTTAAGATTTTTATTATAAATATCGGTTATAAAATAAAAAGCTAAAAGGAAATTAAAGTTTTGTCGCTTTAATAATATAATTTAATTAAATATATTACCTTTTTATTTAAATTAGTATTTAAAGTAAGTTACGGAAATAATAAAAACTTAATTAATAAAATTATCGATATTAAAGCCGAATCGAACGTTATAATCGCGTCGTACGTTAAGCGATATGGATTATTTATGCGATAAATTTACGTATTATTTTTAAGCTTTAATTTTTAAAAAAGGATTTTATTTAAAGATATAATCGAGGCGTTCGTTTAATTAGTTGGCCGATTAATTACCATTTTATTATTTATCGTTAATAATTATTACGTTATGCAGTTATTAACTTTGGAACTTAATTTTATGCTTAAATCGAAGTTAACGCTTAATATAAATCCGGACGTAAAAAAAAAAAACCCTAAAGTTTGGCCCGTTAAAGATTATTATCTTTTTGGTTCTTATAGGACGTATTACGCGTAATATTCGTATTAATAAAAAATTAAAAAAAAAGCAGTCGGTAAAATAGTAAGCCGTTTTATTAATAAAAGTAGGTTTACAAACGAAAGGATAAATAAGTAAGTTATAAGCTTTTATATTTTTTCGATTAATAATACCTACGTTAATTAAAATACGAAAATTATTTAAAAAATTATTAATAATAAGTTGGAACCCGGAAATAAAATTTTAGGCCAGTTTAATAACGAAATATTAATGTATATTTTATATAAAATATTATAAAACGAAATATAATAAAAGATTATTAATAATCGGATTATTTAAATTAATACAATATATAAACTTAAGTAAAAAAAAATAGTTTTTATCGACGATGTACCCTTTAATAAATTAATACTTTTTGGAAATCCGAATTAAAAGGTTAAGAAATTCGAAAAAGCTTAGCAAGTTATTAATTAAAATAGAAAGAAATTCGATAAGCCTGGTACACCTTTAGTTATTTTGTTTTTTAAATTTATTATTATGCCCCGAAAAATCCGACTTATTAAGGAACGCGTAAAAAAAGTTTTTAATTAGTTAAGAGATAAGTTTATTTCCGAAAAAAAAGCCTTTTTTAAGAAAATGCTTTTTTGTAAAAAAGTTGCTTTAGCTTAAAATTAAAAAAAAAGTAATAAAATTAAATTAAATGTCGTATTAAATTATAAAATTCGAACGATTTTTTATAAAGCATAATAAGTTAAGGGTATAATAATGCCGGCAAATATTAAAGATAAATTAATCGAAATATTGCAAGTACGTATTTAACGAAGTATTTTCGAATAATTTTATATTATATAAAAAAATATTTGGTTTTTAACTTAAAAAAAGCATAGTAAGTTTTAATTAATTAATTCTGCGACCAAATTAAATGCTATTATTTTGCGGGATATTTTTATGCCGGATAACTGCGACGAATTTTCCGCGGATTTTGTTATGTGCTTTTTAGTTATTTTGGTAAACTTTTTTTTAGGTTACGATTAGGTTATTTTAGTTTTAGTTAGTAAAGATTTTATTATTTTCGTAATACCGTTAAAACTTTTAAGGTATATTATTATGCTTTAAAGGTTTATTAATTTTATAGCTTATTTTTGCCGTATAATTAGGAGGATTTTAAACGAATTAATGCCCGATATAGCCCGGTTATTTATCGATAACGTTAAGGTTAAAGGCTTAAAGATAAAATATAACGATAAAGAAATTTTTCCAGGAATTCGGCGGTTTGTTTATAAGTATATCGTTAATATAAATAAGATTTTTTTAATTACAGGTTTGCTGGTACGACGATTAATATAAAAAAGTTTTAATAATGTTAAAAAACAACCGTTATAATCGGATTTATTTGCGGAACGAATGGGCGGCGATTAGATATAATTAAAGTAAAAAAGATTTTAAAAATTTAATTATGTAAAAACGTTTCGAAAGTTAAAGCTTTTTTAGGTATTATTGTTTATTATCGAATATTTATTACGTATTTCGTTATTAAAATAAAGCTTTTTATACGTTTGTTCCGAAAAAAATAACTTTTTATTTAAGGCTTCGATTAGAATTACGTAATGGAAAACGTTAAAAAAGCGATTATTATTATCCCGGTTTTGATTATTTTAGATTATAGCTTTAATACCGGAAAAATTATTATAAGGATAAACGTAAATAAAAAAAGCTTTAGAAGTACTTTCGGGCAATTAATTAATAAAATGGAATATTCCGTACGTTTTGAAAGTGGTATTTAAAAGGGTATTAAACTGAATTACGACGTTAATAAATTAAAATATCGAATTATTTTTAAGATTTTAAAGAAATTTTGGAACTATATTTATAAAGTTCGATTTGTATTAAAAATTAATGTTAAGGTATTAATAATTTAAATTAATGATTTTTTAAGTTTTTTATTTGGTATTATAATTATTCGTTAAGTTATTTAGATAAAAATGTTCGATTTCGAAATTAAATATATATCGAACAAAAAAAATATAATAACGGACGGTTTATTCCGAAAGTTATTTAAAGTTTTTAATACGTTAAATAATTAATGGAAAAAAAAAGTCGATAACTTTATTAATATTTAACTTGATATTATTTAGTTTAATCTTATTTTAATTAATATAATTTTTATATTTATTAATACGGATCGGCGATAAGGACCTTTTATTAAAAACTGGTTTAAGGAATTGCAAAAAAACGTAAGGTTTTTAACGATATTAAATTTCCTTAATCGGTTCGATAATGCTTTAAAAAAGAAACGAAATGCTTTTAAATTCGAGATATTAAATTTATTTAAAACGGTATTTTTTGGCGTAAGGTAAATAAAAGGTACGGCAGCCGGCAAATGGTTAATACCGAATAAAAGCAATTTGTGGTAATTAGGTAATGTTATAAGGATTATAGTTATAAAGGACGAAATTCGACTTATCGTCGTATAGCAGTTATATATTATTAGCGTAATATATTTAGCCATATTCGGAGGGTAATATTTACGTATGTTAAATGCTAGAAAGTAGCCGATCGACGTTTCGATAAGGGTTATAGATTTTCGTAACCGATTAATATAGCTGTTATTTGGGTAATCGATATTTAATTTATGCTTAATAATAATAGTTGCAAAGTTACGGTCGAAATTAAGTATAAATTGTTTAATTATTTAAAAGCTAAAATTTTACGATTAGTTATATTCGTAATAATTAAAAAGGTTTTAAATAAGTACGTTTTTTATCGATATAATATTCCGATTAAGATTAAAATTGATAAAGGTTTAAAAAATAAGGGCGAAATTATTAAAGCCTGTAACGTATTAAGGATTAAAAGGAAAGTTAGTACTGCGTATATAACCTGGCAACAAGGCTTAGTCGAAAAAGGATACGTTCCGATCGTTAAAGCCTTAATGAAAGCGACGAATGGAACTGGTAAAGGATGGGTTAAATTTTTACCTAAGATGGTCTTCGCCGATAATACCATTATGAAAAGTTATAGCCTTAGCCCTTATGAATTGCTGTACGGATAAAAAGCGTTTTTACCGATCGAAATAGTTCTGCCGATATGGAGAATTATAACTTAGGACCTAGATATTCCGAAAAAAATTTTGATTACGCAAAAAATTCGGCTTTTAAAAAGGAAAGTTAAAGACGTAGCTAAAGTTATTAAAATGATCGCTAAGCAGCGCTATAAAGTAGCTAAACTGGCAAATAAGAAAAATAAAAATAAAATAAAAAATAAGCTTTTAAAAGTAAACGATTTAATAATATTATATAATATAATACAATATATAAATATATTTAAAGATATAAAGCTAAAGTACCGTTAAATTAGCCGGTATTTAATTAATAATACCGTTAATTTAAATATTTACCGTTTAAAAGAAATTAATAAAACGAAATTATAAAATATTTTCCTTATTAATAAATTAAAGTAATTTATAAAAGATAAAAAAAAATATTAAAAGCCGATTAATTTATAAAAAAAGATTAAACGAAATTATTTATTAATTAAAGCGACGATATAATGTTAAATATTTCGGATATTACGAATATCGAATTACTAGAAAATTAGTAACTTAAAACTTTAAAATCTATAAAAATAAATATTAAAGTACAAATATTAAGTGGCTAACTTAAAGGTCATACGGTTATGGACGATAGCGATACGATAAAAACGATACGATTAAAAAAACGGAAAAAATTAACGCGATTAATTGCGAAAAATTAAAGTATAATGGTTTCCTTAAATTCTTTTAAGCTTTTATAAGTTTTTTTTAAGTTTTTTTAAATTCCTTTACCATTTTGCTTATCGATATTTTATACGATAATTATTATGCTTTATTTATAATTAATACGTTCCGTTATATTTGCCCGAAATCGGGAATTAATAATATATTTTTTTATTTTGTTCCGAAGTTAATTTTTATCATATATTTTAATAATAGGATAAATATTTATACAAATATCCTTTTTAAGCCGTAACGATCGTAAAAAGCTGGCTTTAAATATTTTAAACCGTTCGTTCCGGAAGGTATAATTATATCTTTCGATAAATCCGATATAATTATTATAAGTTCCGTTAAAAAAGTTAAAAATCGACCAATATTTAAAGAATAAGTACATTCCGTATTAATTAAAATATTCCGATATTATATGTCGGTTTTCGCAAAGTTTGTAAAATATTAAGTTAAGTATACCAAATACTTAAATAAATAAATTAATAACGTATTTAGAATTTTTGGTAAAAGTAGTTATAAAATAACTTAAAAAATTAACCCGATAAATTTCGACGTATATTAAATAAAGTATTAAATTTTCCATTAACTAAAAATATTTAATTATATTAAACTGGGTATTTACGGCTATTTAAAAGTTTTTATTTTTAATTTATTATTGCAAATACCGATTAATAACTGGATTACCGATAACGTTAATAAATATAACCCCGAATATTTATATTAATTAGCGGATTTTATCAACGATATTACGGAAAAGTTTAAATACTTACTTCGATATGTTTAAATGTGATATAATGTATGATATTATTTTTATTCCAGAATTTGGTTACGTTTTAATTATTATCGAGATAAATGCGACGAAAATGTAACGTTCCGATGTTAATAAATGGCCTAGGGATCCGATTAATGACCTGAAGATTTGCCCGACGTGTTGGGATTGTCGAAGCCGTTAATAAAGATTTGGCGAATAAATTGTTATTAGGTATTGGCAGGTTAATTAGAACAGGTATAGGCGTTACTGATTGCCGACCACCGACTGTCTGTTCGACGATACCAAGGATTAGACTAGCCTTTGAAGGTATTTTAGTTACCTTTGTTGATGGAAGTACATAACGTATTGACTAAGGTTTTGGAAGCAGCGGATTATCCATAACCGGTATCTTTAATGGTAAAATATTTTGATTAAGGTTTATATTGCGGAATTTGTACTGGAAGGTAAGGGTAAAGTTAAGAATAAGTGCTTAACGATATATTAAGTTTTGTAATTTGCGAATATTATTAGGATTAAATAAAGGTTTTAAATTTTGAATATTACTTAAAAGCTTATCGATACGACGGGTTAATGGCTTGGAAAATATGGACGAGTTTAATACCGCCAAGATTTTACGACGATAATCAAAGATTTGATCCAACTTTTTGATATTAACCTTAACTTTAAAGTTAATAAGTTTTTTAATATTAAAACTTAAAGATTTGTTATTTGGATTAGATTTTTTTTAATGGACGATTTTTTTATAGCAGGAATAAGATTATTTGGATTTGTTTTTCCGCGAAAACCTTAAGGATTACGTAAATCTAATAGCTGACGAAAACTTATAATATTATTAATTAATGTAAAAAGAATATATATATATATATATATTTGGAAAGAAAAGTTGAAGTAATATTATAGAAAAAATGTAAAGAAAGTATAAATACGAAAAACGAATATATATACTTAATTAAAGAAAGCGACGACGAGGGCATTTACTTATATAATTTCGGATAAAACTTTCTGGGATTTTCTCGGCGTATACGTTTTATTTGCAAAAATTCGGTATATAAGCCTTAAATATATTTAATTAATTAAACGCATAAGTTATTAGCAGATTTTGGCGAATTTTCGTACTTATACGATAATTATACCTTAATACCTGCAAAGTATTTATATTTATATTAATATATTTATATATATATATTATATATTATCTTTAGCTGTTATTATTGTTTTTAAGTTATTTAACATTATATTCAAATATATTAATTAGTATATCCTTAATTATTATATCGTAATCCAACAAGCGTATTATATAAGATAAAAGTAAAAGCTTTAAAAAGTTAAATATTTCGGATTTTGGAAAACTTGTGCGATTAATTAATGTACTCGTATAGGAAAACGATAACATAATACAATTCTTTAGGAAAATGCATAATAATAATTTTATCCTTTACCTTTTAAAAAAAGTTGCGTTTTAAATTCGTTTTAATCGGCTTATTTGTATATATTTAAAGGATATTGATAATTAACGCTTATGAAAAAGTATTAACCCGTTATTATATTGGTTAATAGAACCGTAATATAACGAAATAGCTGGATTTTTGTAGTAAATTATTATAATCGTTTAAAATAAAACCTATTTACGTTTTGGAAATACTACTACCTTTATCCAGATAATCGCCTAGGATGCACTTTTAAAAATTATCGCCGTTATCCCAAAAGCTGGACGAATAATCTTATATGGCAAGTCCAAATTATTTCCTGATAAAATTTAAAAAGCGATTAGTAATAATAACCCGAAATATTATGGTTTGTCGCTTAAATTAGAGTTCCGACTGCTAAAGGTCTAATGAAGTATTGGATTAGTATGTTATACGACCGATTAAAGCGTTTATTGCTAATATTCGATATTTATGCTACCGAGAATCGTATTTAGTTGTTATTCCAGTTATACCGAAAAACGTAGAAAAAGTTAGGATTTAATAATCCGCTTATCCGTATGGTAATCGTTAAGATACTTACCTAAACCAGATATTATATTTGCGGACTGTAAATTGTTTATATTTTTTATATTATCTGACGCGATTTTGTAAAATAGGGAAACCAAATTATAACCGAAGCGAAAGGATTTGGCGAATATCGAATGGAAAATAAAATTTTCGACATAATTAAAGAATTTCTGGATTTGAAACCAAAAACGAAGGACGTTAAAAAAAACGTAAAAAATTAACTTGAAAATTCCCCGTTCTTATTAACTAAAGAAAATAAAGACGAACTAAACTTTAATTAATTTGCCCGATTACTTTATAATAAACGACGTAAACAAAAGTAACGTTTTAATTAATTTTAGCAATTATCCGTACGATTATTTCCGATATTAATACCCTTTCCTTTATTAATTTAAATTAACTTATCGGCATTTAAAGCTATACGACTTAATTTAATACTTACGAAATTACTATTTGAAATAAAGTATAAGCTTCGACCGAAGGTTAATAATTAGCGAATAATAACAATAATATAAGGTTAATATGTTACGCCGTACAAGTAGGTGGAAAACATATTCGAAGATATTAAGTAAAGACCAGAACCATATTTTCCGCAAGGATAACCAGGCTGGGTTAAGTATAAGTCTTTAATTCATATAGAAAAACTAAAGAATAAAGTTTAGAAAAAACAAAAAAGGGCTAAGTAAAGAAAAGATTTGGTTAGACGTCGAAAACGAAATCCTGAGTTAAGAATAATAAAGGACAAACCGCGTAAGCGTTAATTAAATTAATTAATGGATTTTATGTATAGTTTATAACGTTGAAAGTTAGTTACGTTATGTTTTTATTTGTTTTTTAAAATGGATTAAGGACAATTTTATTTCGAAAAAGGAAGATTAAAATGGTGCAAAATCCCGGACCAGGGGGCATGGCTTGGTTGATTAGTTAGTCAGCTCCACATATATATTTCTAGGAACTCTTTCGTCGGGCGTAACCCCGAGACATGTTCATTACCGTTCATCGTTTACTTATTTATTCATCTCCAGATCTGATTTAACTCGGACCCAAATACAGTGTTTTTGTTTGCCTTTATTACCGCTGCACTCGGCTATTCTATCGTGACCCGCCTATCAAAGATGCTCTGATCGGAACCGAGTCTCCCCGTCCCAATTCAGCATTCGCCCGATTTAAACCTTATCGAATACCTTTGGCGCGCTTTAAAGGATAAAATCTACGAGATTAAACCCGAATCCGGATATTTACTTAATAGCGAAGAATACCGTTGCCGTGTATTCGAAATAATTAAAAACGTGTAATTACAGTTGGATTCCGGCTTTATAACGAGACTTATTAAGTTACGTCCCAAAAGATAAAAAGCCGTTCGTCGCGTCCGGGGATAGTATATACGGTTTTGAAGCCCAACTTTAAAGCTTGCAAATGATGTATATAACGCTTTAATTAAATGCGTTGTGATAAAGAAATAAATTGTTGAAGTTATATGGCTAATATGGGGGAAGAGGTGGATTGATGGGGCGCACGGATACAATTGATCCCTGTGTGTATTCCGGAAACCGCCGAAAATAAGGATAGCGACGTAAGAAATCGCGTTTTCGTTAGTATTCCAGATGCGAAAAACGTTCGAGTTATCCGGATCGCGGAAGTTATTAACGCCGTTTTGGGCGATACCGAAAATTCGGTTAAAAGTCCCGACGTTAAGATAAAACTTATATATCTGTTAACGAAAAGACCGTATAAGAATACGAAGAAAACGCCGAAAATTACCAATCCACTTTACAGGCTAACGGTTACCATTATTTTAACCAAAGCAAAGTTAAATTAAAACCTGATTATATAAAAGGTTAAGTATATATCGAAAATAACGTTATCGATAATATGTATTTCGTATATTTTAAAAAGTTAACAAAACGTTAATTACTAAAAATACCGATAAAAAACCGAATTACCTATACTAACGATACGATATATAATACGGTACGGTTAATTTCCTTGCCGGCCATATATAAAAAGATTTATTATTATTATTATTATTATTATTATTATTATTATTATTATTATTATTATTATTATTATTATTATTATTATTATTATTATTATTATTATTATAGTTATGAGGAGAAGTCTT
>QJNY01000764.1:0-27677 GCA_004155945.1 Monosporascus sp. mg162
CCCCCCCCCCCGCCCCCCCCCCCCCCCCCCCCCCAAAAATGTTTTAATCCAGATATCGATCCCTTACTAGCTAATAATAGCCATCGGATATATCGTCTATCTTCTAAACGCCGTTCTATAATATCGTCTTCACTAAGTTCAGGAAAGCTTATGCCCAACTGGACCTTAAATTATTTGTCGGCTATTAATTAAAAAGCTATCAAAATATAACGAACCTATCACACAACCACTTGGAGGTATAATCAATATCCGAAAGGAGTTCTTGATTTGCAGGTAATAATAAGGCAAAAAATAATTCAGTAAACTATTCGTCAAAAAAATTTGCGAACTTTTTCCTTAATCGAAAAACGTTGCCTTTAATTAAAAACTTAAATTAATAACTAAGGAACGAAACTAAGTAGGTGCTATTCACAGGAAAAACCTATTCATTATATATCCTTTGGTTTTTTATAAGTATGTCGTGGATCTGCTGGATCTATATGATCTGGTCCAGATTTATGTTACGGATTGGGAGTACCGTGACAGCTCCAGTATATATGCAGCTGCAAGCACCAGAATGATTGCCACAATTGCGATCATTCCGCCAATCTTTTGCCCCTGGCGCAACGGTATAGTGCAGCCGTAACAATTTATCAGATCTTCCAGATCACATTGAAATGCCAAGACACCTGCTTCCGAAGTTGAACCGTAAGGTATCCTCGCCCAGATAGGGAGAGCAGGTCCTGATTCGTAATAATATCGTCTCAGCTACAGCTATTTAATTAATAAATAACTCGAATTAAACGAATAAAACTCTTAATTATCAAATATAAGGGACCTCAGATATATTGTATTAATTGGCTAGTTGCGTACGTTTTCGCAACGCGTACTGATCTTTAAAGTAATCTAGCCACGGAACATATATGTTCCGATTAGAGGGAATCTTTCTATATATGGGGTGCTAGCGCACCCCCTGCTAGCTGACAGAAATAGAGTCCACAGATCCTTCAAATGTTATATGGCTGCTCGCCATCCAAGATCGTTCGACTTTTATTTTGTTCCACCGAACGAATTAACATTTACTACTTAAGGAAGGTAGATTAAGTTGTATACCACGTTGTCGAACCTTTCACCTGAGACCGCTTAATGGGAAATAGTAGGTAGGGATATTAAAGGTTAACATGATACTTTCTGGTGCAATAATAAGTAATAAAGATTGATTATTCTGTTTTGCTCGTTCCTTATAGAAATATTACGTTAACCTTTAATACCGTTCCTATTGTAGTCTAGGTCCTTTAGCTTATCGAGATTTGGAAAGAAACAGTCCTGGAACCGACTTACTAGTAACAGTCGGTGTATTCCCGGAATCCTCGGGCCAAACTGTCGCGAGCGGCCAGTCGAGCGTCACACCGAGGGGACCTTGCGGCTTTAGTTGTTCACTGAGGTCATAGGCCGTACTGAGAACAGCGAGAAGTCCAAGGGACAACTTCTAGACATATTGAGCAATCATGTCCCCTCTCTATAGTGCAATGTGGCAGGACTTTCTCAGATGTCTAGCACCTATAGATCACTTAGCATTGAGCAAGGAAGAAGCAGGCTTACGCAGCAGCTTCGTAGGGAAGACTTACCGGGAGTCTATTAGGGAATACAAGACGAGAGACGATATCTGATTCTCGATGTCTTCAGACAGAACTATGGCGAATGGGTGGCAAGTGAGGCCATTTCAAAGAGTTCGAGAGAAAAAGGCTTTTGGATAGGTAAAGAGTGAAATGGGCTGCCCAGCTAGTTGGTAACTGCCCTGACAGATTCAGTTAGAAATGATTACCTCAAACACCACAGTCCGCGAACTTTTTGGATATAGCAGATCAGAACCTACGGAGGCGAGTGGTCCTTAATATAGCGGGGTGCTCAACTTGAGCCACAGGGTGCGGTGCTTATCTGGTACAGTAGGTAAGGATATTCAAGGTTACCGTGATACTTCCCGGTGGAATAATCAGCCTGGAAGACTTACGGAATCACCAGCTGTACCATCTTGTTATTTCGGCAACCCTTGATATCCTTTTCTCCTGTAAGATTGATATTTCTCCTGTGCCGCAAGCCGTTGGCCCCTAAAGGGACCAACCCAGCGCAAATTTATGCTATTTCTAGAGCTGATAGCTCGTGTTCGCGAATTCAGATCTGACCGGGCGATGATTATTGGACTGCCCAGGCTGAGGCTTTTGCCACTAGGGTTTATTCCGTTGTATACTTGCCCCAGAGAGCAATGATAAAGGAGGAAGCCCCTGGCTTTATCCCTATCCGTAAACTGGGCCGTTGTTCGTTGAATTAACGCTTCGCGCATGGCGGCAGACTCTGTCGGCTCGCTTGTGCCGCCCCTGGCATCGCAGCGTCGTTTGATCCCATCGCGCCGTACACTTGCATTATAAAGGAATGATCAGGGAGGAAAGTAGGAGCAACACCGTATATACGCGTGGGTCAACTGGGGCGTTGGTTAGTTGAATCCAATAGCGTAACGCGGACTCGCTGATGCCGCCCTTGGCATCGTGTAGCCTTGTCTGATTGTACTACGCCGCATACCTACTTGGATTAGAAACACGAAGGAATGGTTCTGGACAAAGAGGGAGACACTGACCCTGATTCTTATGTCCACTAAAAATAGTCACGATACTTTCTGATACGATACATTTGAACAAGGTATTTCTAGGCCTGATTCGGCGTCACTACGAGATCATCGCTATATGTAACCTCATCCACGTCACAATCAATCTCGGAGCTAAAAATAATCATCTCAGCAATCCGGATAGGAAATCCGTCGAAGAACAGAACAAGAATGTTCACAACGGTCTGAGGCTCACACCCGGTAGTGAACATCTTCGACAGTTGAAGAACTTTCCTTCCCAGCCCGCTGTTCTCGTAAAGGGGTGCAGTGTTCCCCTTTAAATTTATCCCCCTCTTTCCCCGTCCAACATTGGGCAACGGCTAGTCACTATAAGAGCTTTCACTCTTTTCCAAATTTCATCTCTGCCATTAATTGCGAAAGGCTGCTGCCCTTGCGTTCGAGAAAAGGCATAATATACTTGGACATCATGCTGTGCAATCTTTATCAAGCCTACTGTCGTGACAGGAAGACGGCGACGATGATGGCATTTTTAACCCGACGGATCTTTCATTTACCCAAAAGCTTGTCGCTATTAGGGACTTATACTCGGCTGGTATCGGTGCGGGCGATAGGCTGGGGAATGTCTTTGAGCTTTTAGACCCACAAAGTGGTAAGCTCCTAATCTTCCTAGCGACCGAGTGCAATTTAACTGTGAACACGAAGACTATGCTTGCAGCCGCTACGACCATGACCCGTCAAGCCGGGGATTCCAGTTCAAGTCGTGCTCTGGCGCCAAAAGCGAAGGTGTCCTCGAAAAGCAGGTCCCTGAGATAGATTCGGACCAGCAAGTAATCTTGCTATCCATAGGTAAGCATGCATTATAAGAAAGGTACCGCCTTTCCATACAGGTTGTTAAAGATGGCTTCTTAATGTAGGTAGGAATGACCTCGAGCTGGTCGACATTTTAAATCAGCGCATTTATCAGTGGGCCGTTGTGAACCAAGAACAGGTAGCCGTAGGCAAGATGGTGGCTGTGAAAAAGGAGCTGGAACAGTTAGCCGAACATTATAAGGGAAAATCGTGGGCCAAGTATTTCGACTGGGAACGTTTTGGTCGTGGTTGCGAAGGGCAGCTGGAACGAAGTCGGGAACTTATCTAGAGCGAAGACTTTAGTGCCAAAATTTCCGATGTTTTGGATGACGCTAAAGGAAAGTTTGTCTGACAAGTAAGTGAGCTAAGCGGTAACTTTATATCCCTCCATATATTACCGTTAATTTACGTTAATAATGGCAAAATCTTTTTTACGGGATACGGCAAGTTCTTTGCCGAGGACATGTCGCATAAATGCGATTCCGTCTTTTGGGCGACCTGGGTATACGTAAGTCAGACCACACTCTTCTTTTACGGTAGAGGTACTAATCCAGGCTTAAGAAAACTTACAATATCTTTCGCGCAGAAGAATAGCTCATAGTCGATTACCGATGAAAAAAGAACGATTTAGTCGATTTGATAAACGAAAAGTTGGTTCGTAATGAAACCCGGCCTTATGACCAGATTACGCTGAACTAACGTCCTTATAGCGTAAGATAATAGAGAACGCCGGTGACAATGTCTTCACCACCGACTATGATTCGTTTATAGGTTATTTTGGAGGCCGATATTGTAAGCATAATGTCGATAAGTCGACGGATGAGAGCAATACAAGGTACAGTTTATTCCTGACTTATTCGTAAATAAGCAATTAATAATGGCTAACACGCTGACAGACCGGGCTTAATGTTTTATGAACTGAACAGCAAGGACTAGCTTGGAAACATTTTATTCAAGCGAAATACTGATGGATTCGCCAACGGAACATTTTATGGGGATATCAATGTGTTTGCCGATATCACGACGAGGCTAGACCCATACGCCACGTTTAAATACGAGGACTTAGTCGAGATTGAACCTGATACCGAAACTGCAGCGGCTGTCCAAGAGGTAAAGAATGCTGAAGATGAGGATGAACTTACCATCGAAATCCCAAATATGTTACCAGATGGGATTGGCCGCGTGTTTTATCCTTAAATTTTGCTGCACGAACTTATCGCCAGTTTAGTAATATTCATTATGTAGAACCAGAATCTGCAAGCAAACGGGTTTTCAAAGGCTCCCGAGGTTCTCACCTTGGATTTGTGTCCGCTAATATCCCAAAAGCCGACGAACCCACCAAGGAGCCTGTATGTTTTCCCGGCGGACCCAACGGAAAGTTGTACGCGCTAAGGAATGACGTAACCAGCAGAGTTGAGAGTTTTTGCTCCAAAGTCGATGGGGCGAAGATTTCCGACCTGGATGTAATGGATCCTGAGTCTGAGTGATGCACATATGAGGACCGTTCATGTGAGACACACCCCACCCCCAGGCTCTGAAGATAGCCGTAGGTTTACACACGTATCGAGCTAACACGCTGCACTCTGGCTGGCTGTAAGCAAAAGCGTTAGTAGCGATTGCAATGACGACGCCACCGTCGACAAGGATACGTGGGAGGACCTAATGAAAGCCGGAATGGACGCCTGTGATCCCGATTCCGACGAAATATACGGTACCTCGGTGGTTGGAAAGTGTGCCCAATATGTAAGCTATGTTTTAAGGAAAGGAATTAATGATCGGAAACCGTTTTGCTGACCATCTGAATTCAATGATACTGCTTTTTGAATCGCTCGATGACGACGACCCCCCTTGGGGCCCGTTCCTAAGCTTAAGCCTGAGCCCGAACCTAAGCCTAACCCCGATAATGTAAAGTTCCGAAAGTGTGGATACTACATGCTCTTGGCGGACCAGGTACCTTCTAACACTTTTGAGGCAAGCGTAGGGTACATCAATATCAAACTTCCATGTTGAACGCTGCTGATGTTTCGGGTTAAACAAGACGCGATTGATAAGCTTGGTGGGTAAAAAGATAAGGATGACGTAGAACTGCTTGTCCATACCGATTGGCAGCACGGCATTTACATTATCTTCTAGTATTACGACGACGGGGTTTTCAAACGCGGAGTAAGCCCAGTATGGAGCAATACCGGCTTCGGAGAACGCCAAGGCCCGTATGACACGGAATATTGGTCATGGGAGGAAGGTCAGGTTATTAGCCTTGGATTCGAATGGTACGTTAATACCTCTAGACGGCCAGAGTACGATGAACAATTCAAAGATATGGATTGTCCCGACCGCAAAGAGTTTGAATTCCCTTTAAGTGACGAATGCCACGAAATACTCGGGCAGTTGTTGCGTTGCATTCATGTGAATAACCCAAATTCTTGGTTGCCAGGGAAGGGCTGTACTGATTTACAATAACAGGCTTAACCGATACAATTACGGAAAAGAAAGGAGGAATATTAACTGTTAGGAGATCGTATGGGTGTGGTAGATATTATATGGGGCGTTGGTAATGGTAGTTACTGTGTGAGATTTACACCCCTGAATTTACTTCATCCGATCCATGCACCACAGAACCACCAAAGAAGAGGGGTTAGGGGTTTCATTCTTCAACTTGTTATAATTGATGGCTGGGTCGTCTTGGGTGTGGGAGCTCCGAATAGTTAGGAATTTACACTCCGTTTCTTAGAAATAAAAACATAATACTCGAGGCTGCTGCAAAGGGCAGGCAGGTGGCCCTTATTATCGTTTTCCAGCTTTACCACTGCCAGCCGGCTCTGCCAGCCAGCCTTGGCACTATTAAACAGCTGCTAAAAGGCATTTACAACTTCCGCCAACCGCCACAACATTTAAAGCCAATGAGGGCTTATTTCCACTCCCCCAGCGGGAAGACTCTTTAGATTTAAACGTTATAGCAGCCACCTACGCGTAGGTCTGGTCGATAGCTCTGATAGATATTTACTGCCACGCACGTCGATAGGTAGCCACTGGTAACGTCTAGCAGGTGGCCCTTGGAAACGTTCAAGTTTAGCACCAGCTGAAATATCCATTTCGGTAATGCTTTGCAGACGTCGGCAGCTGCAGGCCCCATACTCCCAGAAACAGCCCTTAGAAATCCAGTTGTACCTCCTTCCAATAAGGGCATAATGCCACTTAACGTAGCGGCGTAGCAAACATGCTCAGGAGGGTCTGCCGGCTAGGTATGGTAAGCTACATAAGGTCCTTTGGAACTGGCTCGCCCCATTGACAGAGGGACGACCTGGACCTTTTACCTATGTAGGTACCAACCCGTCGGCCCGTGAATGGATCTGAAACGTTGTATCCAACCAACTGCAGGTATGTAAGCGACAGCAGGATTCCCTACCATCTGCTGCACTATCTGTATATACATCCTTCACTCTTGCGCTATTGCCATTTTTATCTGCCAACCTCAGTTTCACAAGAAAGCTCTTGACCATGGCGTCGCCTTTACACGACACGCCATCCGACATATTACGCTTAATTATAAATTTGCTTCCACGCTCAGATTTATACCACCTGCACCTCGTAAGCAATCCTTTACGCGCTCTGACCGAGCCATACCTGTATGCAAGCGTCTGTTGGACATGGAACGATACTCCGCCACCTATCTCACAGCTTCTTCGAAGTATTATACGCAGGCCCGAGCTTGCTACATACGTTCGTGCCCTCACTCTCCAGGGCACAAGCTTCGATCCTGACAAGTACTACCGTAACTTGCCAACAATCACTAGTCCAGATGATGATAACCTGTCTGGATTGGTCGAAGCCATTATGGGGACGAATATGTCGTACCGCGGCCACTGGATACAAGAGTTGCGAGATGGTACTGTCGATGCCTTCGTTGCGCTTCTCATGATTCAACTACCCAACTTGACATCCTTATACCTAGGCCCAAGCTTCACTCGGAAAAGTCACCTCATTCCTAAAGTGCTCAAGTCTATGCTGCTCCCACATTCCGGCGGCGATGGGCAAACCGATTGCCGTCTGCATGGCTTTAAACGGCTCCAAGATGTTTCTATGCTGTATCATGATCCGGATCGCCCCATAATCAACAACCCCCGTAATGAGTATAATAGAAACACGGATGATGTCCTGCCACTCTTTTATTTACCATCAGTCAGGCATATCTCGGCCTCGGTCCTCAACCCTGTCCCATTCGAGTGGCCAACGCCGCGTCCTCCAGCGCCTGTGAGACTTGCCTCATTGGACCTCACTCAGATACGGGAAGGAAATCTGGGCCGAATACTCTCAGTGGCCAATAGGCTCAAAACCCTCCGCTGGGAATGGTTCTATCGTCCAGATCTCGAAAGCGACGTGGTAAAGCCTGTCATCGACCTCGATCGGATCGCAAGCGACATATCCCGTTGTAAAAGTACTCTAACAGATTTGACCATCTTGGCCCTGTCCATAATGAGTGATGGCCCGGAACTCCCAACACTGTATATTAAAGGTTCACTAAAACCGATTCGAAATTTTGCCTGCCTTCGGAGATTGGAAGCTCCGATTGCCTTACTGGTGGGGAATTTTACGTATAGCGGTGCGCAGCGTTTGGAGGACGTACTGCTAAGGAATATCGAGGTTTTGACTATTACAGACGACCTGTGCCTGCAATGGGAATTCGCCCTAGAGGATACTGAATGGATGGCCCTTTTCCGGCCGTGGCTACGAAACTGGAAGACTTTCACCCCCCGTCTCCAACGGTTCAATCTTTTGTTGAAAGACGTGGACGATCAGTGGTATCCTCCGATGAGGGACGAGCTAAGAGAATTATGTGCCCAGGCCGACGTTCAGGTCGACATCACGAAATTGGAACCCGACATAGGCTATCGCGGGTGAAATCATGATAAAAATGTCATATCCTATCGTTAACGAGCAGAGTTGCAGCGGGATGGAAACGATGGAGAGCGAGGAATTGTTATCTCATATAAGATAGCTTCAAAAGTCAACTAATCAAACAGAGCACTTGACAGTCGGTAACATACAGAAAGCGGTAAATTTACTTACTGCTACTGCAATTACTGTATGGGAAGAATTTACAGAAGTTGTATTAAAGAACCTAATAGATAACATACCTAGTGTGACGGCTATGGGCTTAACCTACTATTAAACCTAGTCGTACGGTTTATGTTGGCAGTGGTATCGTGGGAATCTGAACAATGAAGCGATAGTTACGTTTGGTAATAGCAGATATAGATCTGGGTAACCAATTGTTATTGCAAGCTGGTGCTATCTAGGCTATAGGAAATAATAAGCGTATATATACTTTTATTGGCTCGACCGGCTCGAACCGGCTCGAACCGGCTCGATCTTCCTCTTGGTGGTAAAGCCCGCTTCGAGCCCATCGAGTCACTTCGAACCATTGTCTCAGCTTGATTAGCTCGAGGCGCTAAGTCCCCTTTTATCTAATTAGGCGTTATAAGCCTATCGAGCCAGTTACGTGCCCCTGGAGCTATATCGGAGATGCCTTCCATAACCTCCGACCGTTTATTAATCGAGCTAAGACCTTTAGCCATAACACGATCTCCCTCCTTTTAAGATCTTTGCCCTTAAAGATTAATTTATTTGTTATATTTGTTTAGTAAGTAACTTCCCCTCTTTTATATCATTTTTTTAGTATCCAACCGCTATGTTGGGTCGTATCGAGAAATAGAAATCCCGCCAGCGCAGCAACGCTTTAATTTTGTCTAAAAGGATTAATACTTTTAGTTTTAATATATCCGCCTTCTTTTGTTCGCGCTGCAAATCTAAAGGAAAAACCTGCAAGGCTTATCCTAGTTTTGAAAAGTGCGTTCGTTATACCGTATACAGTGGTTCTTATAACCTTTTCGGTCCCTTTAAATCGAAGCATTAAAGGCTAATAAATAAGGAAAATCGTTTAAACCTTTAGGAATGTCTGGCTAAAAAAAAGCTGCTTTTAGTTTAACAGCGTTTTAATAAATTGCAGCAGCGCCTTAACGAGTTATTTGGTCGTCTGGCCCGTTTGCGTAATTAAAAAAAGCTTTTACGTAAGCGTGGAATCGAAATGTTACGCAAAGGTATTCAAGGTACGGAAGCGATAAAAAATTTCGAACGTTTGGAACAAAAGCAATAGCAGTTAAAAGCTAAGGTTACGTTAGCGCAAACCTCTCTGCCTGCTAACTAACCTCCCTTAGGTAACCTAAACTGGAATACTTTTAACCCTGGCGCTTCCGGCGTTGTTGGTAAAAGTTTTTTTAAAAGGCGCTGGGCGTTCGTAAGGTTCTTTACGGGTTTTTAGATATTTTCGAAATCTGGGTAATTTTTCCACTTAACTAGGTACTAGGTAAGTTCTTTTTCTTTACGTATATCTAGTCTTTTTTCTACCTCGTAAACCGGTATGTTCTTTATATTTTCTTTATCCTTATATTATCCTATATTAATTTTGATCGTATCGATTGCTGATTTTAATAAGGAAATGTAAAAAATTGGATAAAGTTTGACCTTCGGCGGTAGCTCCAATTCGTAATTATTTTCTAGGATTTTCTTAGCGATTTTATATTGGCCGATATATTTAAAATCGAGTTTTTTGTTTAACCTTTTGGTTTAAATATTTTTGGTAGCTAAGTAAACTATCTTCCCTTTCGAAAAGTTTGGTTTCTTTAACCTTTTTTGATTATAATATTTGCTTATTTGGTCGTATACGAATTTAAGCTTTGATTTTATTTTTGCGTACAGTTATTTCAGCTATTTTAAAATAAAAATTGCTATAACGTTAGCTAATTTATCTTTGTATAAATCTCGGTAAACTTTAGGTATAAAACCAAAATTAGTAGTTATTAATGTTATTTTAATACTTTCGTAATAGCTAGTATTATAAGCTAGGTGTATAACTGGTATCCTTTCAACTTAGTTATTTTGTTCGTAATTAATATAATATTGTAAATACGTTTTTAACGTTTGGTTGGTTTATTTTGTTTGTCCGTTTATTTAAGGTCTAAATGCGTTAAATAATTTATAATTTAATCTAAATTAAGTTATTAATCCTTGCCAGAATTTCGAAATAAAAGTAATGCTTTTGTCCGAAATAATTTCCGTTAAAAATTTATAGGGACTAAAAAGATGTTTAAGGAAAATGTATACAAGTTGCTTTGTATCGGTATCTTTTTTATAGGGTAGGAAATATAAAAATTTCGTAAATCGATGAACGATTACGAAGATGTTATCGTAATGTACTTTTGTAGCTAGATTTTTTAACAAAGAAAGTTTAGTAATAAAGTCGAATATAATCGAATCCTATGGTCGCTTAGCGACTGGTAAAGGTTGTAGTTTTCCGGAAGGTTTATATCGTCGTACTTTTACCCTAGCGCAGATATCGCATTGCTATATAACCCTTTATATTATGGTTTTTATTTTAGGAAAGTAATATGTCCGTTATAAGCGTTTTAAGGTTTTGTAGATCTCTGGGTATTTATATACCGGGTATATGTATATATCCTATATTAAATCCTTTTATAAGTTTTCGGGTACCTATATGTTATTTATTTTGTACTTTGTTAATTAATTAGTATTATATTATTAGATACGTTAATATATATTAGTTAATATCGTTCGTATCGCGATAATTCGTTGCTATTTTAAACATTTTCGTAATAATATCGCAGATTATTTGTTATATCTTAATTTTAGGTTCTTCCAGGTCGGGTCGTTTATTAAATGCGTTTGCTTTGTTATTTTTTATTCATTTTCGATAAATAATAACGTAATCGAATTCCAAAAAGCTTTTTA
Source organism: Monosporascus sp. mg162 (assembly GCA_004155945.1). Lineage (NCBI taxonomy): Eukaryota > Fungi > Ascomycota > Sordariomycetes > Xylariales > Monosporascus > Monosporascus sp. mg162. The sequence continues at coordinate 11,255 of QJNY01000764.1, forward strand.
CGTAACGTAATTGGTTTCCGATAAGTTTTCGTATTGTAAAAAAAATATAATATTTTTGTAATCCGTATATATCTTAATTTAATGCATATTATTGTTAAGATAATATTTAAACTTTTTAAAGGCGTTAACGATAGCTAAAAATTTCTTATCGTAAATGTGGTAATTTAATTTTGCTTTATGTAACTTGTAGAAATAAAACGCGATAAGCTAAAATTTTGGTTAATCGTTTCGATATTTAATTACAGTTTTTAAAACATAATCTGAAACGTCGGTTTTTAGCTTACTTGGTCGTTTTGGGTTATATATAATTAATACTCGTTTATTAGTAAAAGCGTTTTTAATTTGCTGGAAAATTGTTTTTTCTTTTGAAATTTATTTAAACGGTTTATCTTTTTTAGTAAATTCCGTTAATGGCATAACTATTTTGCTGAAATTATATATGAATCGTCGATAATAATTAGCAAATTTCAGGAATGTTTATATTTCCTTAATATTAGTAGGCTTTATTTAATCCTTAACTGCTGATAGTTTTTTAAGGTTTATGCGAATTTGTTTTAGCATAATAATCTGTTTTAAGAATTTGGCTTTTCGTTGGTAAAAATGGCTTTTTTTAATATTAACTAAAAGTTTGGTATCTTGTAATGCCTATAAAACCTAATAAATATATTTTTCGGACTTTTTTTTGGTTTTTAAGTAAATAAGAATGTCGTCGAGGTAGCAAATAATAACAATATCCAGGTATTCTTTTAATATATGGTTTATTATTCGTTAAAATGTTACTAATGCGTTAATTAATCCCATAAAGGTAATTAGGTATTGGTATAAGCCATATTTCGTTTTAAAGGCCGTTTTTTATTCGTATTTTTCCTTAATCCGAATTATGTTATAGCTATTTCGAAAATTAATAATTATAAACCATTTTATTTCGTACAGGCAATCTTTTATTTTAGTAATTATTAATAACCGCGTTTTATCTTTAACGGTAATATTGTTAAGTTGTTAATAATTTACTATTAATCGAAGCTTTTCCCTTTTTTTCGGTATAAGAAAATATCAATTATCCGGCTAATAATTTGGAACGTCGAATCCATCTTTTTCGAAGTTTATCTTTAAGGTAATCGCGGAATGCATATAATTTTATATAATTTAAATTGTAAATTAAATAAAAGGCGGTATTTTTATTATCTTTAAAAATTACTTCGTAATTTTATTCGTTATATTTTAATAATTTGGTATTAAGTTTTTTGCCAAATAACTTGTCGTACTTATGGTACTGTAAAAATACTGTAATTATTTATTTTGGTAGCTTTTCGGGTGGTCGTTTTAAATCCTTATTTATCTGTTTAAATTTTGCTTCAAGGTTAGTAATAATATGTCGTATTTTTCGATTATGCTCTTTTTTTCTGATATGCCGTATGTTTTTAGGCAATTAAGTTTCTGTCGTTTCTTTATATTCATACTTGTTTACCTTATCGATCGAATATTAAAATCTTTCGTCGTTTGGCTTATCGTTGGAAAATAAATCGTAATTTATTTTGCAAATTTTCTAGTTAATAACCGGGTTACATTATTTTAACTATAATAAACCTAGGATTAAATCGAAATCCTTTATGGCGATAATGTCGTAGTTAATAATTTGTCTTTTTCTTTCGATAAACGTTTTAAGGTAATTAATTTCGTATCAAATTTATCCGTCGTCGTAATTAAATATTTAATCTTTGCTATTTTCGACCTTATAACGGAATTTTTTATTCTTTTATAATAGCTATAACTTATAAATTACTTTTAAAGCAATATAATTATCTTTTGTTACGCTGTAATTTACAAATGCGGTATATCGCTTATTTTTAATTCGTACTTATACCGTTATAAATCTTTTTCGTATTATTCGCATTATATTTAAAGCTTTTTTAAGGTATTGCTATCTACTTTTATTTCTGCTAACTTAGGGCCTTATTATAGGTAACTTAGGTCTTTTAAGTTGTTTTTGAATTGCTAAATTTTTTTGCAAGTTTTTTATTCTTATTTTAAATTTATTTTAACTGCTGCTTTTGTCGGCGTAACGTTGCTGTCAAATATTCCACTTAGTTTTGGAACGTTTTTTTGGTAATATATTTTAGCTCTAGGGTTTTCCAGCTTTAACTCGAAAAAAGCGAATTTTCTTTTATATAGCTAATCGCTTTTCTGGGTTTTTCGTAAAAGTTCACTGAATTCGGAAATCGGTAATCATTTTCTAACAGTGTTTTTCATTATTCTTTAAATCAATTCTTCTTACGTTTAATAATTGCACTATTCGTAATAGCACTAAAGTTTATATACAGGGCAATATTTTCTTTCTAGCTAATTCCGGGTAGCTGCCAGCTCGTCGATCTCTTCCATCGTTGCGGCTTTTCGTATATAGCGATACCACTTTTGGTCCCTCGGATCGCTTTTAATTCGATTCTTAAAATCGAAGCCTTGTTGCTATATACGCGTAATCCGTCGCGCGATATATTCTTTCTCATCTTCGTGTACCTCGTACTGCGGTCGTCGACAGCTGACCGCGTAAAGCTTTCCGTGCCGATCGGGTTCTTCTAGGTACAGGTTTTCGTCTTATCTTCGAAACTTTTTTAGCTATGCGTCAAGTATTAACTGGTTGTTTTTCTGTTGCCGTTTCTGCTGTACGCGGGTAAATGGCTTATCGTCGTTCAACTTTTTCCATCCTTCGTACTTCTGTAACTATTAAGTAATAATAAGTTTAGTAATTTTAGCTTTTTTGGCATTTTTAGCTTTTGCTTGCGTTAGCTTTTTCGCTTTTCTTATTCCATGTTGCACTTTAGGTAAAGGGTTATCGTTATTTTTAGCGCGGATTTTATTAATCGTCTTTCGGTCGCCAGGTTTTTTCTATTGCTGGTTTTTAAAGATTAAAGCTTAATGTACATTTTTCTTAAAGCTTTTGAATTTTCGCGTAATATACTTGGACTTACCGCAGTTATAGCAGGTAACGGATTTCTTATTTTTCGATTAGATAGCTTTTAATTTTATAGGCTTTAATAAAGTTTTATAAAAGATAAAAGGCGTAAGGCGCCTTCGACCTTGGTTAGTTCCTTAGAATTTAAACTATAAAGCGAACTTTTTACGTCGTTCTTGTCGTCGTTTAAACTGTCGATTATTAATTTTTACAGCCTTACCGATATATTTGTCGCATGCGTTAAATCGCTCGATTTTGATAATTTCGTTTTTAATATCGTCCTTTAATCCTTTATAAAAAACGTCGATCGAGGTATCGTTTTTATCGTCGACCCATCCTGTCTTAGATATAAAGTTCCTGAATTCGACGGCATATTTAAAAGTTAATTTTTTTTGTTTAAGTTGTAAAAAGCTTTATGCAGCTTTTTGTTTTACGTCCGGATTGTCGAAGTTGTCCTTAAGTTTTGTTTCGAAGTTAATATAATTTTCGAAAATCTTTGTAATAGCCGTTATTTAATCGTTTTTCGCATTTTTTAAGTAATTTCGTAATATAGGTTTAACCTAATTTAAAGCGTTTTTTTTAAGGAATTCTGCCATAATAAGCATTTTATCGGCGTCGCCTTCGATTTTTTCCAACCTTAGATATACTTTAGCTATTTCAGACGTATACAAATCCCACCCTAGGGTGGGACAAATATTTAACACGTAACTCCTTAACTAAAAAATTTATGTTACTTGACCAATTAGTATAAAAAAATATTATAAAGTATTATATTTTCTTATATTAATTGTTAAAGCATTTCCGAAAAAGTGGACCCGTACTAATTATTATTAAAACCGCTTTATTATTTTGGACCCATTTTTATTTATATAATAATTAAAACCCGTATTTCGCTTGCCTTACCCCTTTTTTTCCGCACTAATTGGCATAACGTCGCTGGTTTCCGTTATTTTTTTGCGCCAATTAGTAAAGCGCTTACCAAATTGTTGCTTTTTTCCGTACCAATTTGCATAACTCCGGTACCGATTCCTGCTTTTTCTACTTCAATTAACAAAACGCTTATCAAAATTTTGTATTTTTCCGTATTAATTTGCAAAACGTTACTAGCTTTCCCTCTTTTTTTGTACCAATTAATAAAGCGCTTATTAAATTATTGCTTTTTTCCGCACCAATTTGCAAAACCTTAATTCCGCTTTTTGCTTTTTCTGCACCAATTAAGAAAGCGTCGCTGGAATCCTCTTTTTTTCTGCACAAATTGGTAAAGCGCTTACTAAATTGTTACTTTTTTTCGCATTAATTTACAAAGCCTTAATTCCGTTTCCTACTTTTTCTGCGCAAATTAACAAAGCATTTATTAAAATTCTGCTTTTTCCGTTCCAATTTATAAAACGTTTATACCTGTTCCTACTTTTTCTGCCTAAATTAATAAGGCACTTAGCGAAAATCTGCTTTTTTCTGTACCAATTTATAAAACGCCTATACCGCTTTTTGCTGTTTTTGCACTAATTAATAAAATGCTTACCAAAATATTTATTTTTTCGCTAACAATTTGCAATATTTAAATACTGCGTTATACTTTTTTTACGTTAATTAATAAAACGTTTATTAAAATATTTTTTTTTGTTATTAATTTACAAAACGTTATTTGTTATTCTTTTTTTTTGCGTTAATTCGTAAACCGTATACGAAATATTTCTTTTTTTGTTTTAATTTTATATAACTTTTAACGTGCCACACCATTGAACGGGCCAAACCATTGAACGGACCAAAATCCCACACTTCGCAACAACTAATCTAAATAACTCAACCACAACACATCCAATTGATTCCAATTAATCGAATACTTCTTTGCTAACTGTCTCTACAGCTTCTCGACAAATGCACGCATTATATCAAGGCTTGTTGCGGACGTTATGTTATCATTTCCCCCACCCAACCTGCCTGCGACCGATTACCTTTTAACGCGTTTAGGCCAATATTACCCCTAATTCGTACGACCCAAAGCCGACCGACTAGATAACTATTCTCGACCGAAACCTTAACCCAAATACGCGAGCATTTTTTGTCCGGCTTTAATACGTTAAAGATAAAGGTCGAAGAACGTGTTGTAGGAGGCATTAGGAATACGTTGGGAACGCGTTGGAAGGGTATGGAAGGTCCGTACGGGGCGTATAGCAGGGCGTATAATAGGTTATGTAACAGGGCGTATCGGACTTGATTTCGTAATAACTTGGAACTTATACAATTAGATGATTAAAACAAACGTTTCCTAGAAAGAGGAATACGTGCTATATAGGATAAATAAGTTCTTTTAGCCAGTAGAAAGGTTGTGGCAAAGAATTGCTGTTAATAGCTGCTGAAGTTGGTCGGTTGCGGTCGGCTTAGGAAGAATGAATGGCAATCTGGCGTCCGTAATAAGCCTTGATATAATGCGTGCACTTGTCCGGAAGCTGTAAAGACAGTTAGCAAAGAAGTATTCGATTAATTGGAATCGATTTAAAGTGTGGTGGTTGAGTGATTTGGATTGATTGTTGCGAGGTGTGAGATTTTGGCCCGTTTAATGGTTTGGCCCGTTTAATGGTGTGGTACGTTATATTATTTATTCCTTTTATTATATTAATTAATATAACGGTTTTTAAAGCATTTCCTTTTTTCCGCATTAATTTGTAAAACGTTTTTTATTACCGTTTTTTTTTTTTGCGTTAAATAATAAATATTTACTAATATATTTCTTTTTTTATTTTAATTAATAAAGTAACTTTATCGCTTTTTGCTTTTTATATAATAATTAATAAATTGCTTACGAAAATAATTCCTTTTTTTGTATTAATTTATAAAATATTTTTTATTATTTACTTTTTCTTCTTTAATTAAAGAAAATTTTATTAATATATATTTTTTTTGCTTTAATTACGAAAACAGCTTTATTATTTATTACTTTTCCTATATTAATTTTTATAACTTTTACCGAAATTTTTTTTTTTTACTTTAATTTATAAATCGTTTTTTACTTTTACTTTTATAAGGTTTATTTAATAAAATATTTACTTAAATATTTTATTTCCTTTATTAATTTGCATATTATCTTATATTTTCCTATTTTTATTTTTTAAAGTTATTACGAATTTACTTAAAATTTTTTTTTTTTTTTTTTATTTCCAAAACTTTTTTAACTTTTTATTTTTTATATTTAAAATTATAATTCTTTTTAAAACGTTTCTTTTTTATTATTAATTTGCAAAATATTCTTTACTTTCCGCCTTTTTAATATTATGTAATAAAGAGCTTAAATAAATATCTTTTTTTTTTATTTAAATTAACAAATAATTTTCCAGTTTCAGTTATTTTATATTAATTATTAAAATATTTATAAATATAATTTTTTTTTCTTTATTATTTTGCGAAAAATTTCCATTTTCCGCTTTTTTCTGCTTTAATTAATATAATATATATTAAAGTATTTCGTATTTCTTTATTAATTTATAAAAAATTTATAATTTCCGGCTTTTTTTATATTAATTTGTAAATCCGGAACCAAAATAAATTTTTTTTTTATATTAATTTATAAAACGTTTTTATTTTTTTTATTTCCTGTTTCGATTTATATAATATTTATTTTAATTTTTTTCCTTTACTAATTTATAAATCGTCCGTATTTACAGCCTTATTTTGTTTTAATTAGTACGGTATATATTAAAATTTCCTTTTTAATTTAATTTATATAATATTTTTAATTTTCGTTTTTTTAGTTTTTAATTATAATCGTATCTTTTAATATTATCCTTTTTTTATTTATATACATAAATTACTTTATTTTTGCTTTAAATTTAATTATTTAATTAAATAAATAATAATATACCGATTTTCGAAATAAATAATTTTAATTTTTATAATGCTTTTTATTTTTCGCCTTTTTTTAATATTAATTAATAAAAAGCTTTTATTAAAATATTTACTTTTTTTTATTAATATATTAAACGTTTTTTTTTCGCTTATTTTTAACTTAATTATTAAACGGTTTATTAAATATTTTTATTTTTTTTTTAAAAATCCTATATACCGTTTATAACTTTCGTTTTTTATTATACCGATTTAATAATCGCAAAATGGAAAATATTTTTATAAATATTTTCGAAATATTTTTTTTTAAATTAATTAAAATTTTATTTATTAATTAATCGGCATAAACTATTAAATTTGGAATTATTATTTATATTTAAATATTTTCTTTTGCTTAAAGCTTTATATTTTAAAATTATAATTTTTTAACTTTTTTATAAATTTAAATATAACGTTTTTTTTTCCCGGCTTTTTAATATAATTATAATTATTTTACGGTATCGATTATTATCGTTTATATCTTATTAAATTCCGGTTCGATTTTATCGACCGTATTTTTAACATGCGGTATTTATTTATTCGAATTTCGATGTAACCTTTAAATCGCCGAATGAATCGGCCAAATTATCGATAATATTAATTATTATTATTATTAAAAATTTTATATAATAATTATAATTAAATTTAATAATTACCGTTATTTTATTTTTATATTTCGTATTATTTTCCATAAAATAATATATTATTTTTTAATTTTTACGTTTATTTTTCCGTAAACGATAATTTTACGGTTTAATATTACGTAATTATTTTTAAAATATACATAAAAAAACTTAATTTATAAAACCGCTTTATTATAATTATTATAATTTATGCTTTTTAATAAATAATATAACGTATAATAATATAATTACGTATTTTTAATATATATTCCGTAATTTTTAATTTATCGTTCGAATAGGTTAACGGTTTATTATAAATCCGATTTTTTTAAAACGTTTTAAACGTAACCGGTATTATTTAATTTTTCGACCGTCGGTTTTTCTGCCCGTTAATTAATATATTATATTATATCCGGAAACGTAATAAAGGCTTAAACTTATAAAAATATTAACAATATTAACGATTTGTTAATTATTTTTGCGGCATTTTTTTTACCCGACGGATACCGGTAAATAATAAATTTATTTACCGTTATCCGTTCGGTCTTATATTATTTATATCCGTAGAAATTTTTATAAACCTTAATAACTAAAATACCGTAAAGGTAATAAATTTTATATAATATTAATTTGTTTACGAAAATTACGTATATATATTTAAAGCCGTATTAATCGGATTAAATTTTATGCTTTAATTTAAAATTCGAAATTCGGAAACTTTTTTTTAATATTAAGCCGTCGTAATTTTCGAAATAATTTTCGTAATAACGTAACTTTACCGTATTCCGTAATACTTTTAAAACCTTAACCGTTTTTTTTTAGTTTTACGATTTTATTTTACGCGTTAATTTTTTATTTACCTTTTCGATTATTTTATATTACCGCTTTTATACGTTATAATAATTAAACCGGTTTTTTTAATAAATTAAACCGAACGTAATTTAATTATATTTAAATTTTAATAATTTATCCGGTACATTAATATAAACTTAACCGATATTTTGTTAATTAATATACGAAAATCTTTTAATTATCCGTATATTTATATATATATTTATATAAAAAGCGTTTTTTTTTTTGCCGGTTGCATATTTTTATTAATTAATTGGAAAAAAATAATAAATTATTAATTTATAATTAATAAATTTCGAATTAAAGATATAATTATTTAAATACATATAATATTATTTTATATATATTATGTAATCGACGTAAATTTTTATATTTTTCTTTATATTAATTGACAACAAAATTTTTTTTTTTAAAAACGAATTTTAAATTTTATTATTATAATATCTTTATTACGTATCCGTAATTTAAACTTTTATTTATAATAAAAAGATTTTCCGCCGTAAATTTAATTATATATTTCGTATTCGTTATTAAAACGTTTATTAAATTATTAATATATATAACGCTTTTTTAAAGTAATTTTTTAAACGTATATATATATATTTACCGTTATTTTTTAATCGAAAAAAAAAAGTTAATAAGTAAAAAAAAATAAAAAAATAAAAAGTAATAAATTTAATATTTATTTTATTATTTTATATCTTTTTATTTACCAAATAATAAAATCATATATTTTAATTAATAATTACTTTTATTTAATATAATTTATTTACCGAAAATTTATTATTATTATTTTCATAAAATTAAGTTTTTTTTATTATATAATTATTTACGGTATTTCCGTAACGGTATTTATTACGTATAAAATTATTTTATTTACGAAACTTTTTGTTATTTTTTACGTATACCTTTAAAAATTTTTATTATTATTTTCGATATTATTATTTCCGGTATTATTATTTTCGTTATTATTTTTTCCGGCGTCGTTATTATTTGCTTTATCGTTATTTTTATTTATATTACCATTTACCATTTTTGCTTTTTTAGCAATATTCCGGATATTTACTCGCATTAAAAATTTTTTTTTTTTATATTCGACATATATTTTTGTATAAATAATAACCTAAATCGAATAATCGGTTACCAAACCGGCAATATCGTTTAACGCCCGGATAATAAATTTTTCGCAAAATGTCGTCGGGTTAAAAAAATAAATATATTTAATATTATTATTACAAAATATCCCGTAATTATCGGAAAATTAATATCGTTTTATAATTATATTAAAACGGCCGTAACCGTTATCTTTAATTTTAAAGCCGTAATTATAATAATTTTTTTTAAATTAAAATTATTTTAATATTTAAAATTATTTTATTTATAAAAAACTTTTTTAATTTAAAAACAAAACTTAAAATAACGTTTTTATATTCGGAACATTTAATAACGTCCGGGTTTTTTTTTAAATAATTTTTTTTAACCGTTTAAACGGCGAACCGTCGAAACCGCTTTCGTATTTAAACGTTTTTTCCCAAAACGTTTAAAAATAATATATATCGAAATTTTTTACCAAATCCAGCTTCCGGTAATTATTAATAACGTTTTTAATTTTTATTTTCCCTTTTTTTTCTTTTTCTTTAAGTATAATATAATAAAATTAAAATTACTTATAAAAAGTTTACTACCGTAAATATTTTTTTAATATTTTTTTATAAATTTTCTATACCGCCGCCCGGTTTTAAAATAAGTTATTCGTTAATTAAACGTTTTATTTTAATAAAGTAATTACGGTAATAACGTATCTAAAAATAATAACATATAACATATATACCAAAAAAACGTTTAACTTTTAAAATTCTATTAAATTAATATTCGAAAATATAATATCGCTAAAAACCGCCTTCGATTTCGGTTAACCCGACGTCTTCGACCCGGTAATTTTCAATAACGTATCCATATCCGAACTTTTTACCGAATAAGCGCGGCAGTTTTTTCGTTATAATTTCGATCTCGATAATAATTTCTTACGTAATATTTTTTAAGTAAATCTTAATTAATCCCCGTTAAACGATTATTTTTTTAACATTAATAATAAATACGTCGCCCTTTTATATTTTATCCGGAAAATAAAATAAAATAAAAAATAAAAAATAAAAAATAATAATTAAAAATTAAAAATTAAAAATAAAAATTATTTATTATTTATTACTTTAATTATTAACCTTAATACTTATATTGTTTATAATTAATTATACGTCGACCGCATCCGATCGTAATAAAAGTAAACCTATATTTTGCTAATTAATATAAAATATAACTTTTTTTACCGTTAATTCCAAAAATTAATAATAAAAATATTTATTTATATAATAACGTTTTTATTACTTAACGCGTTTTAAAATAAATATTATTATAATAATAATAAAAATAATTATTATAAGAAGCCCTTTTTATAATTACTAATATTTTTTTATTAATTAACAAAATATCTTTTTTATTTTATAGCGAATTTTAATTTTTATTAATATAATATATTTATTATATAACGTCCCATACGGTTGAACGGGACATACGATTAAGCGGGACACTTTTTTAGCTATTCCAACAACATATCTTCAATTGTTCATTTCTTAACAACCATAATATAAAGCGCCTTACAAAAAAAGCCAGAATAAATCTAGCCATTTAGGTTAAAAAAAGAGACCCGAAACTTAATTACAGAAAGCTTGGTTTTATTTATAAAGTCCCCTATTTTACCTTAAAGGCCCGATATTATGGTAAACGCGTTCGAACCGATGTTATTCTTCCTAAGCAGAAATTGACGCCGACCGAAAAAAAATCGATTGTCGACCGAATCCTTAACATAAATACGCGAGCGTTTCCTGTCCGGCTTTAATACGTTGAAGATATGGCCAATATACTGCTAGCCTAGCGCGTTGCAGAATGCGTTGGAATTAACTGGGCGTCGAGCTTTGTTAGACGGCAAAAAAAACTTTAAATGCGTTTAAATCGGAAGATCGATTATTAGCGGGTCTTATGCGAAAATCTAGAAACGTTTCGTAAATGGTTCGAGCTTGTTCGGGTTATAATCGTAAAGTACGGCATTGCAGAAAAGGATATCTATAACTTCGACGAGACTGAATTTTTAATAGGGCTTTTTATGGTAACGGGCATAGTAGTTACCAGTGCCGAAAAACGTGGAAAACTTAAATAAACGTAACAAGGGAATAAAGAATGGGTTACAGTTATCCAAGCTGTTAATTCCTAAGGTTGGGTTATGCCGTTATTTGTTATCATGGCGGAGAAAAATCATCTTGGATCCTGGTACCGCGATAACTTATTGCCAGCAGCCGATTGGAAGATTGTATTAAGTGATAATGGTTAGATAACAAATAAATTAGGTTTCGAATGGATTTAGCATTTTGATAAATATATTCGGACGCGTACGAAAGGTTCCAAACGTTTCTTTATCCTCGACGGCTATAAAAGTTATCATTCGATGGAATTCGAAGAATTTTGCGCTAATAACAACATTATTACGCTTTGTATGCCCGCGCATTTTTCGTATCGGCTTTAACTTTTTGATATATCTTGTTTTTCTGTTTTGAAACGCGTTTATTCGCGGTATATCGAAGATTTGATACGACGTTATTATATTTATATTGCCAAAGAAGATTTCCTCGCCGGCTTTTACGACGCGTTTTAAGCTGCCATGACGTCCGATAATATCAAATCTGGATTTGCAAAAGCTGGTTTTGTTTTATTCGATCCTAATAACGTTTTTTCCGAATTGGAGGTTCCAGTTGTGCCTACGCCGACCGTTTCCCCGCTGACCTCCGCCGGTTCCATTCGTTCCCCGTCCGCGAAAACCCTTAGGAATATTAAGAAAGTAACGCGGTAATCGCGTTATTTGCAAAAAAAGATTGGAAACTAATAGGGTAGTTCGTTAATTAGAATAGCTAAATCGGTTTATTTCTTGACTAAAAGTTACTTATTAGTTTTGTACGAAAATGTTTTTTTTTCGGGAAGAAGCTGCCTAATTGCGCGCAACGAACCATATCTTAAGCAAACGTTATAGGACCAAAAATAAACGTTTTTAAAAAAAAGAAACATTTACTATATAAAAAGGACAAATTCTTCTGGCTTAAAAAGAAGGGGGTAGTAAATAAATGCAGCTAGCAGCAGTTGGGGGGGGTCGTCGTAAAAGGGTTGAAACAAAGGAACGGAAATGTGGCGTTTGCGGCAAGTTTGGGCATAATGCGCGTACGTGTGTAAAAGTTGTAAATACGTTTAGCGAAGAAGAATCCGATTGATTTTAATTAATGCGATATGTTGTTGTTAAGTTATTTGAATTTGTTGCTGCGGAGTGCCAAAAAGTGTCCCGTTTAATTGTGTATCCCGTTCAACCGTATGGGACGTTATCCGTATTTTTAATATATATTTACAGTAAAAAATTTTTTTATATTTAAATAAATATACGTTTTTTTTTCGTTAATAAAAAATATTTTATTGTCGTAAAATATATACCGCATTTATAAAACAAATTTTCAAATAAATATATATATTTATATTTATATTATTATTACTTAAAAAAATAATTAAAAAATAATATAAAATTTAATACTTAATAATTTTTAAATTTTATTTTATTAACTAATAAAATAATACATTTTAATTAACGAATTATTTTTAATATAAATTTTTTATTAAAACTTTATCGTTATTATTTTATTAAAATTTAATTTTTTTATGTATTTAATTATTTGCAAAATTTGCATAACGGTATTTATTACGTATAAAACTTTTTACGGAACTTTTTATTACGTTTTCCGAATTTTTTTTAAATATTTTCCGTATCGTTTTCGGCATTATTATTTTCGTTATTATCGTTTTCGGCATTATCGTTTTTATCTGCGTTATCGTCGTTTTTATCCCTATTACCGTTTATTATACCCGTTACCGTTATTTCGGCGTTCCGGGCCTTTAACCGGATAAGGCATTTTTTTTTACGGCATTCGAAATATATTTTCGTATAAACGGTACCTTAGGCAAAATAATCGGTTACCAGGCCGGTAACATTATTAAACGTTCTTACGATAAATTTTTCGTAAAACATTACCGGATTAAAAAAGTAAACGTATTCGGTATTATTGCCGCAAAATTTGCTATAATTACCGGAAAACCAATATTATTTTATGGTTATATTAAAATAATCGTATTTACTGTTTTCGATTTTTAAACGGTAATTATAAAAATTTTTTTTTTTACGTTAATATTATTTTTATATTTCAAAACGTTTTATTTATACCGCATTTTTATAACTTAAAAACAAAATTTCGAATTATAATTTCGTATTTATCGCTTTTAATAACGTCCGGCTTTTTTTTTTAAATAATTTTTTTTAACCGTTTAAACGGTAAGCCGTCGAAGCCGTTATTATATTCGAATATTTCGTTCTAAAAAGCCCGGAAACGGTATATACCGAAATTTCCGAATAAATCCGGCTTTTTATAATTATTAACAAAATTCTTTTATACGTATTTTTTCCTTAAATATAGTATAAAAAATTTAAAAACATTTATAAAAAGTTTATTAATACGAACGTTTTTTTAATCGTTTTATATAAAATCTTTAATTTACCGTTTAATTTCAAAATAAGTTATTTGTTAATAAAACGTTTTATTCCGATAAAATAATTATATTAACAACTTATACAAAAATAATAACGCATAACGTAAATACTGTAAAAACGTTTAATTTTTAATCCCGAAACCGAATTTTCGAAAATACAGTATCGTTAAAAACCGCTTTCCTTTTCGGTTAGCCCGACGTTTTCGACCCGGTAATTTTTAATAGCATATCCGTACCCGAACCTTTTGCCGAATAAGCCCGGTAGCTCCCTCGCCGAGGCCACGACCTCGACGATGCACTTTTACGCAAATCTTCCCCGATATATCCTACCCAGCTCCTTTTGGACCATTATCCCTTTTACTTTTTACGTCAATAACAACCACGTCGCCATTTCGTATCTTATCTAGAAAATAACATAAAGCGAAAAGAAAAAAAAAATTTAAGAAAAAAAAAAAACATTTACTGTTATAGCTATTTTTTCCAATACCCGTATTACTTATAATTATTTATACCTTAACCGTACTCGACCGTAATAAATAAGGGCCCGTACTTTATTAATTAATATAAAATATAACGTTTTTTTATCGATATCGGAAATTAATAAGCTAAATATTTATATTTATATAATAACGTTTTTATTAATTAACGCGCTTTAATATAATTTATTAAAAACGCTTTAAAATTAATATTATTATAATAACTAAAAGAAATAATATATATAATAATAAATAAAACCTTTTTATAATAATTAATATTTTCCTTTATTAATTAACAAAATTTTTTTTTTTTAAATCGAATTTTAATTTTTATTAATATAATATTATCGTTATATATCCGTAATATTAACGTATATTTACGATAAAGAATTTTCTTAAGTTTAAATATAAGGTTTTTTATTCGTTATTAAAAAATATTTTATATTATTAAAATATATACTGCCGTCGTAAATTAAAAAAGCAATAAAATATATATATATATATACGAAAAAAAAAAGCCGTAAAAAAAAAAAAGAAATAAAACATTTTATACGTACTTTAACGTTTAATAACTTTTTTTTTATTAATTAATAAAATAACGCATTTTAATTAACAAATAATTTTTAATATAATATTTTTATTAAAAATTAATTATTATTATCTTATTAAAATTTAATTTTAATATTATTTAATTATTTATAAAATTTATATAATAATATTTATTACGTATAAAATTTTTTTTTATTATTTGCCGTTTTTTCCGAATTTTTTTAAACGTTTTTAACGTTATCGTAATTTACGTTATTATCGTAATCCGCGTCGTTATCGTAATCTGCGTCGCCGTTATTATTCGTATCGTTTTTTGCATTAATATAGCTTTTTGTTATTGCTTTTAACGCCGTTTTTATTACGTTTCCGTTATTTAACTAAATCCGGGTTTTTTTTTTGGCATTCGAAATATGTTTTTATATAAGTAAAACCTTATGCAAAATAATCGGTTACTAGGCTGGCGACGTCGTTTAACGTCCCGGCGATAAGCTTTTCGTAAGACGTAACCGGGTTAAAAAAATAAATGTATTTAACGATTTTACGGCAAAATATATAATAACTATTAGAAAATTAATATCGTTTTATAATTATAACGAACCGGCCGTAATTACCGTTTTAAATTTTAAGTTCGTAAATATAAATATTGTTTTTAAATTAATATTATTTTTTTATTCGAAATTATTTCGTTTATTACGTTATATTTTAAACCGATAATAAAAACGTTATATAAAATTTTAATATTTATCGTTTTAAATAAATTCGGCTTTTTTTTTTAAATAATTTTTTTTAACCGTTTAAACGGCAAATCGTCGAAGCCGCCGTAATAATCGAATATTTCGTTATAAAAAGTTTAAAAATAATATATATAAAGATCGTTTAATAAATTCGGTTTCCGTCGGTATTAACGGCGTCCCTTTTTTTTAAATAGGGTATAATATAATTAAAAATATTTATAAAAAATTTAATAATATGAACGTTTTCTTAATCGTTTTTTACGAAATTTCCAAATTATTATTTAATTTCGAAATAAATTACTTATTAACGAAATTTTTTACTTTAATAAAATAATTATTATAATAACGTATATTAAAATAATAATGTTTAACGTAAATATTTTAAAAGCTTTTAATTTTTATTCCGTATATCGTATTTTCGAAAATGTAATATTATTAAAAACCGCTTTCGTTTTCGGTTAATACCTAATTTTCGAACCGGTAATTCTCGATAACGTATCCGTACCCGAATTTTTTGCCGAAAAAGCCCGGCAGCTTTATCGCCGTAACTTCGACCTCGACGATAAACTCCTCCATATATCTTTTCCTATATATCTTAACTAACCCCCCGTAAACGACTATTCCTTTCGCGTTAATAATGAATACGCCCCCGTTTCGGATTCCGTCGGAAACTAAAAAAAGAAATAAGAAAAAAAAAAAAAAAAAAAAAAAAAAAAAAAAAAAACCCCC
>QJNY01000765.1:0-27651 GCA_004155945.1 Monosporascus sp. mg162
CCCCCCCCCCCCCCCCCCCCCCCCGGTCCCCCCACACACACACCCCAACTCCGGGTCCCTCCCCGGAGCCAGGATACGAGTCAGCCATATATAAACGGGATTCCCATCCAGCCCAAACGAGTTTATACTCTCCCGGTTTTACTCTCAAATGCACTAGACTACTAGTTTCTCTTCCACTCTTAGAGTAAATCTTTAATTTTGCATCGCCCTCTTACAAGAACCCGAAATGACCGCTCAAACTAATCAGGGTCACTCCAAGACAGTCGACATAGGAAAAGCAGGCACATCTGTATCTATCGGCTTAGGAACTGTACGAACGCTGTACTTACAGTTTTTGCCCGCGGCTGACTTTGAATAGCTATACTCCCTTAGCACCTACCATAAGAGGCATGGGATAGTGAATGCATGGCCCTTTTTACCATTCGACGGCGCTATGTTTGGGAATCCATCGTATGTCCGAAAACACCGAGCCACAATGTTGAACTCGCTCCGCGAAGGGAAGCAGGGATTTGGCCTACAGTCTGGCAACATTTCCGAGTTTAATCTGTCATATACTTCGAGCCGTGTGGACATCCGATCCCCTCCGCAGAATCGCATCGCCGTGCACCTTATTACGGAAGTACACGGCTTCGGCGAGGTGACTCAAACCGCGCGTTTGACTTCACCCAAGGAGACTTCCATGAGCATTCGGTTGAGTTATGATGCTAGGGTTGTCCGCGCGCCGTATGGACAGCTGACAGAAGGAGGGATTCTTCCCCTTCCGAAGTCCGAGACTCGGCTGTTCTTCTGCGGGGACGTAGTTTACCTCGTGAACCGACATCTTAAAGCCTGCCTCGAAAGCGAATGGTTTATTGATGATAAAGCTCAAGACTTCCATGCGCTGACGCCTCAGAACGTTCTCATGCGTAATCTCAACTTGTCGCCTAATAGGTCAACTCTTGTTCGGGTCCGATACCGACTCCGTTCAACCACCGCAGACATCCCGAAAGAGCTGTCTTTAACGAACCCCATGCTAAGGTGGCGCAACGAAGAACAACCCCACGTAAAAATTATTCGCAGAACCTTCGAATATATCACGAACTGTGTATCCATACCCATTTCGGAAAAAGCTGTGACCCTAATGACTGACCACGTCGCACTGCCACTGGCTTGGAATCGAGACAACTAGTAAGATTGCTTTTTAATATCTTGAACACAAAGCTGACAGTGAATGGTTGCAGCTGGCAAATATTCTTCTTGCAAATGGTTCGCCAATATCGTGAGAACCTCTTCGATGAGGATAGCATGGCGCCTTGTGAAAATCTCGTCAAAAGCCTGTGGGAAGGGCACCTTCACTTCCTTTTTTTCGTCGCTGAACGACCTCTCAAATATTGGCATCGATCATATCTGGTCAACGGGAAACCAAAGGATGGACCGAAGTTCCAACTGGATCAGCAATGGTACCCCTTGCTCGAGCTCTACCAATATCATGCACAATACCCTGACTCCGAGTTGGTTAAAGATATACTCGACCAGCGAGTTCATGTGGACATACTAAACATACTTGTCAAGAGGAAGCATAAAACGACCGGCTTCATCTCTACCGATGAGACCCCGGCCGATGATCCTGTTGAGGCTGGCTACCATCTCTCGAGCCACATTCTTCTTTGGTACGTCATCCATCAGTGGCCTAAACTTTTACGCGATTTCGGTCGAAAAGACGAATGGGACCTAGAGAACTGGTCACATCAACTTCAGCAATCTATCTTCCGCCATTTTGTGACACAATATAACGGCAAGGACATCTGGCTCTACGAAAGTGACTGCCAAGGAGGAGGTCGAATGTATCACGATGCTAACGATTTTCCAACTGTTTTCGCGCCCAGATGGGGCTTTCTACGGGGGGATGACGAGATCAGGATTTGGAAAAACACGATGCAATTCGGGTTTTCGTCTGCGAATAAAAGAGGATATTTCGACGGTGGACCGTTCGCAGGATTGGGTAGCGTACATACTCAGCATCCCTGGCCTCTCGGTTTTGCGCAGGAGTATATTTTTGCGTTCGAAACAGGGAATATCGAGGTGATGAGACAGACGGAGGAAAAGATCTACGGGTGCATGTTTTTCGATGGTACATTTCCAGAAGCTATCAACGCCCAGAGTGGGGCGTGCGAAAGCAGGGCATGGTTTAGCTGGGCAGATTGCATGATCGCGACAGCCTTGATGATGTCGAAGTATGAAACTCCAAGTATGCGTTCCCTCACGGAACGGGGAGTTTAAAAGATGTGGTAGAATGTTACAAGCACCATCTGTCAGATGCCAAGATGTGACCCCCTTCCAAGGGCCCAAGTGCCCTACCAGCGAGGGCCTGGTTTGTGTACAGATAACCGAGTAATTAGGGAAAGGCGGGCATTAATGGCAATCTATCAAAGCAGACAATTAATTAAATTAAGTATTCCATCCAAACTACCGCGAAAGCAAATTACCCCTATTTTGCGACAGAAGGCTTGGGCTTTTCAACAGTCCCGCCTTTCCCACCTCCTGGCCCATCGTTATCTCCATCTCCCGTCTCTTCCTTGCCGAAGGAGCATTGTCCCATTGGGCCGAAGCTTTCGACTTGATTCGGATACATCTCGTTCTGAGTCTGTGTGTTAGTGTCAACGGTCAACCACACAGAAAGCTAAATCCACATCTTACCGGAAGCCCGGGACTTATTCTTTTTAACAGAATAATGTTTTAATAGGGGATCTACAAGAGCAGTGACATAGATAAAGTTCTTATGAAACGCTTGATAGGTGCCAACCTTGGATTAATGCATTGAAAGAAGGTTGCTTGTCTGGTGTCTAACACGGGAAGCTGTCCATAAGGTCGAACACAAGGAGATACTTATACTTTGAACGCAGCGCAAACAATAATGCTTAAAAGAATGGTCTTCCCGTCGAACTTCCAAAGCATGGCGTGTAGAGCCTACTGCTTCTGGAAATACCAATGTTCCCAAAATGGTGGTTCGCGTATAGTTATCATGGTGCTAGTTGACCTGTCGGATACATCAGACGATATACTCTTAGTTTCTCATGTCAGCCGGCATGAATATCCGGCGAAGATCGGCCAAAAGTACACCTACGCCTTGGGTGAAGGGCGGGCTCTTCTGCATGGACAGAGGTGGCCGGACTTGGCTGCATGGCCTGGGTTACGTGGCCACGGCGACTTCAGATGTTATCATGGATTATTCCCGAAGTTGGTGTTGGCATTACAGAGATCCCTTAAAGGCACCCTATATATTCTGGGTTAATAATATAGGACATGCAGGGTAATAAGCGGTGTTGTTGTATTGCCCCAACATTAGATGGTCCCTAGTCGGGATATCCAGAAAGGGGATAATATTTACTACCCAATTATCATGTTATGTTACGACAGTAGGCTGTCGCTAAGCATATATGTACTTAATCCCTGAGCCGTATCATGCGGAAACATCATCTAAGTTTGATGGCTTGCATATGGATTTCATTTTGCCACTTCGACACTTATCGTACTCCTAAGTTCCTTACGAATGAACTAAAGGCTTTTTAGTGTACCATATGGACGCGAAGGCATTCATAAGCATCCATAGCGTACACCCGTCCAGCTCGGATGCCTCCGACCTATGGGACATTGGCGAAATAGCCCTAGCTCTCCTGAATTTTCCGCAGGAAAGCTCGGTTAAGGATTTGTGAAGGGAATATTTACATGCTCGTTTAGCTTTGGACTATTTTACAAAAGCTAAGTTCGTTAGACATGGCGGTATGAACCATGGCCGCGTAACCACGGTAATGTCGGATACCAACAGTAAGTTATGTATATGTTTGCCAACAAAATTTTCCACGTATGTTCTGTAATCGTTATTAATCCTAAGGTAGGTTATACGGCATGTGGGATAACCCTCCCGCAAGATGTGGCATTGCTCGCATATGGTCCCGGCCTAGTGGACGGTTACCTTTCGGTATGGTCGAATTCTACAGGCAGGGCTGACCTGAACCGGCCAATGAAATATGAGAAGTAATGATTTCTAATGCCGGATAGCATCGAGTTGCTGTAAGCATAGTTTTCCTGGGCGAAGCAACGAACGTCCTCTAGGCAATTGCAGTTATGGTTGGTCAAAGGGTTCATGCGGTTCGCTCTATGTGACAAGTTGGATTAATTTTGCATGGGTGGGGTGGGGCTTAGTGTATAGGTACATGGGGCCTAGTTCTCCATTTTGCTTCTACTTCCATGCTTCCACTTCCATCCTTCCATTCCATGCTTCCACTTCCATTCTTCCAGCTTTCATCCTCCTGTGTCTCCACCATCTTCTCCACTTTCAGCACCCCTTCCTCAATGTGGTTCTAGCTTTCGCCATACACTTCGTTTTGCTGCGGGGTAATTCGGGCTCCGACAGAATTTTAGGCATCAAGTTCGGAATTTCGACCACATCTTGGTCGAGGAAGTAGCCTCAACCTACTAAGCTTGCATCAACCCGTATATCATTACTTTCACAAAGTAGCAATTTTATGTTCAGCATCGGAGAATTTTCTTCTTTTACAGTAACAAAACTATTCTACATACATCGATTATAGATCAGCCCCCACGTCATCCTCGACAAAGCCCCTCTGCCCATGCCGCCTTTGGAATACCATAGGTGATGGAAACATACCGATGTGATCAAACTGCATCCGATGACGACCTTATTAAGACATACGAGGCCAAGGTATGTAGCCTTCAAACGCCGTTGACGCGACCGCTAAGCGATACATAGACTGGGAAGAGGTGCACTGAAATCTCGTGGAGCGAATACTATGATCGAGATTCAATAAAGCCCACAGACAACGCCGTCGCTATATTTGTAGCTTTGGATGGCCCCAAGTGCGCGGTGTATATCCAGAAGGCAGATGACGAGGTTTGTGGCATGGTTGGGCAGGAGTCGAAGGGACACAAAGTAATTGTTCCTTGGGAGGCAGGATGGAAGTTCGTGTGTATTGGGGACTGCCGTGTTGGCCAGGCTCGATCTACATGAGCTTTTCTCTTTTGGTCAAGAACTGCAAGGCAAACTTCGCTGGGCATTGGATCGTGAGGAAAGGCCTTAGTCCTTGGTAATAAGGCATCGTTAATTTGATATCAGCTGCAGCAACTTTGCTGCTAGCTAATATACGAATAGCATCCATGACCTCGAGCTGGTACACCGCTCCGCCTAATGGTACTAAGCGGCATTAGCATGATACTATAGAGTTTCGCTTGTGTCTTACCATCTTGAAGTACGTATGATCTGCCATCTTCGCCATATTCACCATCATCCCCACCTCTACCGCAATCACAGAGTCCATTTACGTCTGACCAATTTCGACCATTGTTTTCGCCCAAAGCTGGATTCGTCTCCAAATGCTCTGGTGCTTCAATATCTGTAGCATCTCGTCTGTTCGAATGCGTTTCGACGCGATGGTCTGCCCACGCGTCTTCCGAATGATACATCGAAGAACCATTGTTTTCGTCCAGAGCTGGATTCGTCTCCAACTGCTCTGGTGCTTCAATAACTGTAGCATCTTGTCTGTTCGAATGCGTTTCGACGCGATGGTCTGCCCACGCGTCTTCCGAATGACATATCGAAGAAACAATGGCACCCGAATCATCGCGTTCCCCCGGGGCTTGGGACCCTACAAATTCGTCAGTATTTTACGCTATCTATGTGGCCACAAGCTATACCTTCGTGTGCAGATGGGAAGCAGACATTACTGGCTGCTTGAGTCAGACCCGCAGGAGGGACTTTGCCATCCCGGACTTTGCCATCCCACCACTGCCCCAACTTTGCGATAAACTTTTCCACGTCGCTAGTTATCGTTCCTAGTGAGGTTATCGGCGCCGAGATGGCGCATAATAAAAACAACTCGGCCCCTCGCGAATTATAAATCCGTTCCAAAAAAAATCGTGCGTGTCTATGCCTGCTTCTGGACGAGCATGGAAGCTTTTGGATGTCGTCTTCGCTCTCCCTCAGGACTTCCAGGCTCTTGCGCAATGATGCTTGACGGTTCTTATCAAGATCATTTCTGCATTCAAAGTAGGACAATTGACTTTCAAGTTTTTCAAAAAATGTTGTCATCTTTACCAAAAAGGGAGTAGAATGGTAGTGGGAGAACGGGAGTGGGAGAACGGAAGTGGAAGGACTGAAGTGGAAGGACGGGAGTGGAAAGGCGGAAGTGGAAGGATGGAAGTGGAAGAATGGAAGAGGGATGGAAGTGAAAGGATGGAAGTGGGAGGATGGAAGTGGAAGAATGGAAGTGGAAGCATGGAAGTGGGAGGATGGAAGCGGAAAGGATGGAAGTGTGGGAATGGAAGAATGGGAGTGGAAGTTGCAGGTGACATCCTCTTGGCATGCATTCGAACTGCTACGAATCATGATCCTTTAATGCTACATGCAGGACCGACGCAAACTAGAATGCATGCACGTTTGTGGGGCTTGTACGGTGCGTATTTTGGGGGTGCTGGATGCTCGCACGGACAATTACTCGTGCGCAACTTAGAGCACCAGGCTTATGACTGTCACAGTTAGGCTGATCGCAAGGAAAGGTTGCATAGTGCGTGGAAAGTGTAAATTGTCATGAGCGATCAGGGATCTAAAGGGGGATAAGCGAAAAACCCCAATATAAAGTGGGAGCCCTGGAATAACGCTATTGCGGGCTGCCTACAGCGTAGATGACTAAGCAATTACCCCTATTCTGCGACATTTAGCATACAGTTGCGGACTATGCCCGTTGACCTTTGTCAAATACTTAAAATCCTCGTCCCATACCAGCTAACACCCTAGCGACAGATATAGCAGCGGTTCTGTCGGTAGCTAGGAGGTGATTCACGACGGAATTGATGATATACGCTGCATTTCCTGTCTGACCCTTCCGATCCAGCTTCAGCTGGTTGCAGATAAGCGCAAAACAGTTAGAACCAATACGCCCAGAAGGTGGGCTCGTGCTCATCTTGTTCCTCCTTGTGATGATCCATAAACTTGTTGCTGAACCGGCGAATTCCCGGTAGAATGTCTGGGTCTCGCATCTGTTGCGAACGCTCTAAGGCCATATCCTAAATCTCTGACCGATCCGGAAACACCGGAGTAGTATATTGTAGCTGTTCCTGTCCCTTGGGGATCCTTGAAACTATATTCTTGGTTATGGCCAGCTTCTCGATGTTGGGTGGGTGGGTTTGGCAAATGGCGATGCTCCGTCTGCTTATGTCGCTTTCCTTGGGTTCTCGATAGGGGCGAAGTCCCAAAAGGCGCAGTTACCATGAACTCGTGCTGGTTTTCCTGACTTGGTATCCCAGTTATCTTTTGCATCTTAGCTAGCCAACTCAAAGCTGAATAAGTTGCGTCCGAAAAGGATTTCGACTGTTCTGGTTTCAGAGCATATCTTTAGAGGGGTAGTGGAAGCGTCACTTAGTACTCGTTATAGACGTTCCACTAGATCGCTTCAATGGTACTAGAGATGGCATTGCATGCCCCTCGAATCAGACGGTTAAGCTGACGAGTGTAGATGTTACTATGACGAGGCATATCGCGAACGAATACTTGGTAACCATAATGGCGGAACTGGCTTGACCTCTACTTGCACGTCTGCAAAGTGGTTGGCGCATGATACAAATCAGAAAAAGTTCTTCTCTGTGTTCGTCATTTCCAGTCGTTCCTGGCATGTTGGATATCTCGTTGGCACAACTCTCCTTAACCTCGTAGCTCTGGATGGAATGTATACGTCTGGTACATATTACGGTCGGTCACCTTCAACCATCGCATGTTGGATGTTCCCGCACTTACCAAAAAGGTAATGCGATATGCCCAAAACCATGTCTGCAAAGCTAGGACAAGGGTGGGCTGCATATTAACTGGGCGGGATCCAGTCTTCTGACCATCTTTGGCTCGATTAGTGCTTTAGGTAAACCCATCTAGATAATTACAGGGATTAAGCTTTCTGAACAGAATCCCCTTCGGGAATTAGAGATGCTGCTAAGGATCACGAAGGGGCAAAGCCCGGTATACGTCAGCTCTTGCATGCCTTCCTTTATAGACACAAAGAAGCGATATTCGGGATCTCCATCCCATGTTTAGAGACCCCGCCGCACAAGTCGTCATTAGATCCCGAAGAATATGCTTTGCGTATATATACCCCACGGGATGAGCCGAAAATGCACGCTGCTTGCGGGACGTTCTATTCTGGTTGCCTTACTGTCGCGTTTTGTATGCCGCATTACCGTTTATCCTGTCCTTCTATCATTACCTTATCCAGCACTTCCGTCCAAGATGTCTTTCCGATCTGATGACCAAGCCCTTATAGTTCTTGTTGGCTCCGCCGTCAGCGCCCTGATGGGTGCGCTCTCCATTATATTACTGCCGTGGCGTATATGGCAGCAGGAACACCCTGTTTTCTCCCTATGTATGGGCCTACTACTTTGGTTCATCCCAGCCTTTTTGGGGGTTGGGTCTTTAGTCCTGGCTGTTTTTGCCCGATGCCAGGCTGGAGAGAAAATAGAAGAATTTTTCGTCTGGACCATCCTTATAGCTGTAGCCTCTAATCAACTCGGAGACGTAAGTAAGTACATCTTCTTTCTGCACAAGCTGACTAACATTAGATAAGTGCCTTTACAACCTAGAGCTTTTCGGTTTGGATCAAGTACTCAAATACATCTTCTGCGTGGCACCGCTCGCTAGCCTCCCTTGCCTTAGCTGGGGCAGTCAATTGTTTTCTTCTGCGCTCACTATTGAGGACTATAGCATCCATCAATCATTACATGCCCTAGCCTGGTGGGTTGGGGGCTGTAGCGTTCATCAATTCCTACATGCCCTAGCCTGGTGGGTTGTGGTCTTCAAAACACCGCACCGTCGACGATGTACCCTAGACTGGTGGGTTGTGGTCTTCAAAACACCGTACCGTCGGCGATGTATCTACTGGCTTATCTGGCGCAACTTGGGCTTTGTGGCGACTTTCCTCGCCTTTCTGCGGTCGTTTAGTGCCTATTTGGACCGCTTGCTTGTATGTCACCCTTTCCTTAACTTGTAACGGCCTAACTGATGAAAACGTAGTACTTGTTGTTCCTCTCTGCCGCCATGCAACTATCGATCGTTACTGCAAACATCTTCAAATGGTTGAAGTTTATATCTGATAGGCCAGTGGTGGCAGAGCCCTTTCGGGGCCTTCATGGCCGTGCGCCGAACAGTACTGAGTCATCGGCAGTCAGTCTGCGTCGAATGCCTTACGAATCGCGATCCCAGCCCAATAGTATCCAAAGCATAACTGATTACGCTTAAGAAAACCCAAGGATATGAGAATCAGGCTGTAGATAACCGGTCTACAAGATGGAGGATTGTCGAAATTTTATTAACTTTAGGGATAAACGGCATGCGCACATAGACCAGAACGACACTTTAAGGGGGCGGATGGAGCAATCCGCGCCTAGTTTGAGGCTTTAAACCTAAAACTTTTTGTACGAGCGACTATCAACATAATATTTTTCCTAGCCAAATTTGCTCCTGTAGTTAAATCATAATCGAGCTATCGAATGTTTTCAACCTAAAATATGCGATAATTCTTAACGTAAGCCCGATTGTCTGGTATTAATCATAACCAATAAAGCTTAAGTTTACGAAGAAATTGTTAAACTGCGGGCTATCTTAACCAAACTACTAGCGATATTATCTTTGTCATGGTGCAGCTTAAACTTCAATCCCGTAACATTTCGATTTCCCTCGTTAAGAATAAAGGACACTGCTCTCCAAAGGTCGCCTCTGACTCGGCATGGAGCAGCCTACTACTCCATAACCTGTCCCAAGCCTTCTCAACGAACCTACATAACCTTTCGCCCCTTGCAGATATCCTCTTAAGCTGACCAGGGCGGCCGCTTGCATGCACTAACATACCAAGGAAAACGGGGTAAACGCCTTGTACGATATATTCTTATAACTATCAGTTTCGTTATCAAGACGCTTTACCGCCTTTCCCGATACCGTACATGAGGTACTAAAAACGATATCAGCGTATGGTTACAGTACTAGTCACAGGTCCAGCGAGCATATGGATTGTCGACCGGCCGAGTCTTCCCCGTTCTTTGTCGCTGCCTGCATCTCTAAAGGACTTCTTGCCCCGCAACGTGAGAGCAGATATTGCAACTTCTCGCGTCGGCATCTCTACTCACCTCATTTGACCAAGTTGATAATAACTCCTTCACAGGTTAGCTTCGCTGGTGCTGAGCTCATACATCATTTTACTCCCGATGAAAACTTTCCACGAGAATGTGACATTTCTTTTTCAAAGCGGAGTTGCAAACGCTGCTAATAGCATAGCGACGGCGATTCCTGGTACACTACAGCCACTTGCTGTCCCAGCAGGAGACGGGATGGATGGATAAATTTGTGTGACCTCTCCCGGGATATGCAAGCTAGGAGGGATGATGCCCAGACCCGTTTGGGAGCCTGATTCCGAGCCCCGCAAGTCGCTGCAGCATGACCTGCGCGGCAGAAATCGGAACGCCTCCCAACTTTAGGACGTCAGGGCCTTCGAATATTAGAACATGATGTAAAATGTACTCCATTGCCGCTAGTTTAGATCGCCGTCGACACGGGAGACGGTATATCCGGCCAGATCTATCGCTCTATATTCTTCACTTTGGCTTCTCCAACCCTTTATGCAAACTCTCCATAGCCTTTTGGTTATAACAACCTCAGCAATTCCGCATCGGAGTATGGATCAACATTACCCTGTTTGGGCATACCGTTCCGACCGTACCATACCCGTCCTTGGAAAAAAGAGTTCTATAACGGCCCTAAAAGAGAAATACGTCCGCCCTACTACCATTGCGATGTGAAGTTTCTTAAAGCCTTTAATATTTAAACCAACTCGCTAGCGATTCTGTGATATCGAGGGTAACTATTCCGTCAACACTACTGGACTTGTTAAGAAAATCGGGCTATTTATTATCCCGTCTCGAGAAAGGTCCTCAAGAAAAGGGGTAAAGGCGGGATGTCGAAAAAGCGTCTTGATAAAGGTCCTAAAGCGTGCATTTTCCTCAATTAGAGCACGGTTCTGGACACGAAGTTCCTTGTTCTCGTTGGTCTCGAGGACAACCTTGTCTTCAAGTTGAGCAACGTACTCTGCTAACCATGTCAGTAATATTTATATTAAATTGGGGATTATGTGTAAACATGCCCTTCTTCCTTTCACGGGAAGCCCGTGCTGCCAACTTGTTCCGTAGCTTGCGACGTTCCTCACTGCTAAGCTTCTTGCCAGCTTCGCTAGCGAGAGACCTCTTTCCTTCGTCCATATTATCCTTAGCCCTCCGTCTCTTCACAACACGAGGAAGGATAGCTGGTTCAGCGGGGGTATCATCCTGGCAGGCGAACTGGCTGTTTTTGTGAATTTGGTTGACAATTCCGGAAATGATCTCCTCATAATGGGAGTTGGATGGCGGACAAGGAGTTAATGGCGCGGGCGAAGATGATACGTAGTTATGCTGCGGCTGTACCTGCTGTTTTTCCGCAACTTCCTGTTCGGCCTGTTGATGTGCTTGAGCCCGCGTGCTAAGGGCGAGGCCTGATTGTTGCTGATGCATGGCAGGCCGGAAATTGGTAGTCTCCTGAAGATCTTCTTGCGAGAAAAGCGCTTGAGGATCGACGAAGTCGGACGTCGACGGCCCAGTCGGCTGATCGAGAAAGGCTGGAGTAAACAGGGCCACTTCCGTACCCACATTCCCACTTCCGGCAGAAATAATACCACTTCCCCAACTGGCCATATTCTCTTCGATATCAGAGAAGCTATTCTGGAGGCTTGGGGATGAGCTGGAGGGCAGGCCATCCTTAATGAATTCGTCTTGGTAGCCTCCTATCGCGTGCGCCTGAAGGATGGTCGTTGTCGCATCCCTCGTTATCGGCGAAGGAGAAATGGTTTGATCATTAGGAATCGGAAACGGGGAGGAAAAAAGCCCATACTTTAAGGAGTTAGCTACATACTATGAAAAATTGGGGATATGGACGCACTTCAGGTTGCTCATTCATAGTACCCAAGTTGTAATATCCCATGGATGTAAGGAGTCGAGGCGTGAAATCCGGCTTACGGGAGTAAGCTTTCGAGGTTTTGCTCTGCTGGCCCTAAAGGGGCGACTGCCTCTTATATACTCCGCTCTCCTCATCCTAGCGGCAACTTGCCCCTATTGGAATTCAACCGCAGCAGAACCCTGGCATAATTCTCATCGCCATCGAGGTATTGATCCTGCCAACCAGGGCCATTCCGCCATAATTAGCAATTACAAGAGAAAGCGCCGGACACAGCCATGCCAGGACTAGGGGGCCATGGAACTTGGCTTTAAAAACGCCATCCCGGTTGATTCCCAGGGGATGCAATACGTCATTACGCGGCAAAGTATTTTCTACGTTCACCTCTTTGCGATCTGGGGTTCGACTGTCAGTTACTGGTCCAAATTTGTGTCGTCCTTATCCGTCCACTGAAAGATTCCCAACCTCTGCTTCCTTCGAAATCGCATAACATTCCCGCTGCCCATAATCTTGGCTCACTGCATTCGGGGTTAGTTCTATTATGAACTTTGGTTCTGTCACAAAGCCCTCCCACTTCAATGGAGACCATCCAGAAAAGAATCAACCCAAGGGCTACCCCAGCAGCGGTACACAGAACAAGGCGCAGCGCATTTAAAGTCGTATGCGGCAGATGACGGCTACACTCTTCAGCTCCATCGGCTAACCCTAGCAGGAAATTTATTCGGGTACGAGGGAACCTATTAATGGTACTTCGGCAAGGTTGTCATAGCGTTCCGGTAAAGGACAAAGTGGATTAAACCATGTCCCGCAGTCAGAAGTAGTATACCGTACTGCTTCCTTATCGACGATCTTGTAAGGCATTATTTTCGGAGCAAACATCCATCACACGAAAACCACGCACTTCTAGTCTTCCTCTTATGCAGGCAGAGTACCTATCGGGCCCCTAGCCCCCCAAATAATGGACGACTGTACGCAGCTACTATCCAGCCGTCCGTTCTTTGATTATTCCCATACTTGATCTAGGGTTCTCGCGGCTTGTAAAAGCATAAAGGCTTAAAGCAACTGGAAACCCTTTTGTGATCTGTCACTGCCACGCCGCGTACGATCATCCGTCGGGCGCATACGTTGATTTAACTGGATATTCTCCCTATAGCATGTATCCTATGCGAAAACAGCAAACTTAAGCGAAAATAACTTCAATTCGTAAAACGGCGCATTTCCTGGTATAGGTGGGTAAGATCTTAAGCTTGTAGCTACAGACAAGTCCAAGGCGTACTTAACCGCCTCGGAGACCAGAAACGGAAGCCAGGACCAAGAAGAATATAAATAACCATATCTCAGTACGGAATTCCCCGCCCCAAGGCATTCTTTAGCAGATTTCGACGCAGTCTCCTACAAATTCACTTTCAGCATTAGCCAGCCGTCCCATTTTAAATGGACGCATATAAATTAAGCACCACAATTCCCGACAGCAAACCTTCTTGCAGCAGGGTAATCCAAAAGCATGTTTCCAGGCTCCGCTAATATTCTTAGGATATCGAGGATCCCCGAATTTCGAATAACCAGGGCGAAAAAAAGAAACTAATCTGTATTATGTCGCAGAATAGGGGTTAACTGCTTAGTCATCTAAGCTGTAGGCACCCTGCAATAACGTTATTTGGGGGTTCTAAACGACAAGGCAGCCCCTTATTAGTTGTTCTATTCGTTCCCGGTTAACATACCAGGATCATTGTTCGAGGTATAAGGCCCAGGGCAAGAAGTGGTCGGAGGCCCTGGCACGGGCGCAGGACCTGCTGATTGGACAATCACCGGGTTGAGGGCGCCAGCGAGGTTGCCAGTAACCTCACTTGATGGACGAATCTCTGAAGTCAGAAAAGCGTAAAGGCGGTCGTGGGCATTTAGGCAGCTTGAGCGGTATAGGTGGGAGTAGCTGGTCTCTCTGCTCATACAGCTTGCTGATCCCTTTGACCTTCCCAATATCTCTGATCTTTGCAGTCCTTCGGCCACATATCGAAGCTCGTTTAAGAAAATCGCCATATTGCTCACTTTATACCGTGTAGCTCAAGGAGTTGTGTACCAAAAGGTCTTATATATCTTTGCTGCATACATTAAGCTTCCCGTTCCTTTCGTTTCTGCCTTGACGTAATGCACGCGCCTCGAAGGCGTTCCCTGTGATATCTCAGTGCTGAAGCCCTTGTAAATGTTTTTTTGCATATAGGACAGATCGACTTCGGTGCCTGGCCGGACTTCTCTCGCTTGTGGCGTTTAAGATTGTTCGCCGTGCTGAACTCCAGGCCATTACATCCATGATCCCAACATCGAGGTTTTCCACAAGTCCGTTCCGAATTTGACTCCAAAGACATATGTAGATCACTTTGCCGTCTTATTAGTATAGGCACTCCAACCCGTACAGGGGACATGTTCTTACCCAGTTTTTTGTGCTGTTGTTGGCAGCGGTGGCGAACGGGAACAAGGACTTTCGAATAGATTTGGATAGGGAAAGGCGCCTTCTAGTGTCAGGCCGGACTGTAATATGGGAGAATGAGTCACCTGTGCCGGCTGCGCCGTGTTGGCCGTAAGACTTAAAGGTTCCATATTGCCAGTAAATTCTCTGCCGGGGCTATATTATGTTAGCTATCGGATTATTTGCGAAAGAAATAAAAGACTTACTTCGTGGGACTTTCTGGTTCCGGTGTCAAGGCTAACTTTTCAGGATAACTGTCCAGTTCGTAGTCTTGCATAGGGACCGTAGGCTCTTGAAACTGGTTATCCCAGAAGTCGGCCTGAAGTCCTTGCACAAAAATGCCAGACCATGTGGCATTCTGAGAAGCTCGGCGCATAGTGTAGAAGTCGCTATGTAGGTTCCAATGAGTGCCGCCACATCCCAAAGTTCGGAAGTCAGCTTTTAAGGGTTGGCAATGCATTATAGGCTCGCTGTCGTCGGTTGACATAATGCCCCAACTTTGATCATGCTGGATTTTGTCCGATTCTCCGTAATGTCCCAATAGACAGTCGGGTTCGTTCATACCATCACTTGGCAGCGATGGTACGACCGGCTCATGAGCTGCTGGAGTCGTCATGTACATGCCCGTATCCAGTCTATCGTCAGCCCGTACGCCCGAAGCAGACAGTAGGGTGTGGTGAAGCTCAGACGCCGAGGTTTGCAAAAACGAATGCGGGCTGGAATCCTTCGTATTAGAGCCCAAGACAGTAGGTGGCAAGTTGTCATTTTCATGTACAGTCTCGTATGGGTTATTAGATATGACGGGATAGCATGGGGCTTGTGACTTATCGGCAGGCAGGAAAGGCTTGTCAAGTGAAGGAAGGTTGGTATGTGACAGCATGATGTTGAGTTGCGGGTTCTCGGTACGATTAGGTGTATGTCTTATGGAATGTGTCAAGAGTAGAGAGTGCAACGCTGGAACGGGCGGACAGCCTCCCTTTTATCTTTACCGTGACCAGTTAGAGTAAGGACGGGGGGTGGAATCTCGGAGGCAGCCTTGTTGAATTTAGAACCAGGGTTGATTTTACTCGGGCAGTCTTCGGGGGTGATATAGCCGCCTGCGCCTCGTAACTGATCGGATACCCCTCGAGGCATCCATCATCTAGAAATTCGATAGGCAGATAAAGATAAAACGGGTTTGAGAAGAGGGCCTAGTAAACCACTACGGCCCTCCACGCCTCAGACCAAGTCTTATACGTATGGAGATCGCTATTATCCAGGAGTATGATAGGTTTATGTCCCTGGAAAAGGATTAAGGAGATGGTCTTGTTAATTATGCTAAGCATTCGTACGTTAACTTAAGCTCGGTTTTGTTCGCTTAATAAGTTATTAAACGTCAGAAAATATAAGCTCTTTATACGGCAAACTGATCGAGGGCTTTAAAGAAAGGCAACCCAAGATACGTCATTACTAACATCGTTAAGGGGTAACATATGATGATGCTTATTTTATTATCCAGGTATTCCAGGCCCTAACGTCGATTTTTTACGAAAGAATCCTAATAACGGCGGCCGTACTAACCAGCCTTTTAGGAGGTCGACGTATTCGAACAAAGGCAAATGCTTACAACTGGTTACATACGTAACCGGCGTTTTATCCTACGTTAATCAATTCCGAAACGTTACTTGAAACGAATTGAAGCTTTTGTGTAAATGGATCTTTGCCTCCATATTCCTTCCCCTTTCGTTTCCTCTTCCGTATTAGCCCGTTGGGACTAATTAAACCGAGCGGTAAGCGATTCAAGATTTGCGCCCTTTCGAAATCTACGACCATAAGGCGTCCTTTTCCCACATCATACAAGATATTCCGTAGCTCCGCATCAGAATGAAGGACGCACAATCTATGTAATGCCATGTAGGCCGCGGTAACCCTGTATAGGATATCGGGTTTGCTGATCTGGTCGGTGCACTCAAACAACGGCCGCCCAGCCCAGCTAAGAAAGAGGAAGTGTTTAAACATACCGCTGTCGTAGTAGTACGGGAGGACCAGGTCTATCATGCCGAGACATACAGGGACGTACTTCCCCTGAATGGCCCGGAGCCGATCATATACCCTGTTTTCATGCTGCAAATGGCCAAGGTCCAATTTTTCCATGCCCTTGGCGACGAGGGTGTAACCGTGTGATGAAAGCCGCACCTTAAAAAACGCACCGAGCGATCCGGCCAGATAGAAAGGCACGCAGTCCGCATCAGGACCGCGGTCTTTAGCAAGTTGGTCACGAACAAGGCCAAGGAATTCTAGCCGCTCGATGTGTCTATGCCCGTGATGGGGGTAATTAGGGCAAGTCTCATCCATTGGCCCACCGTAGGCCAATCCCAAGAGGCACTGCTGAGTGCAAAATGGTCGATCTCGTATTTTCAATTTCATCGCCTGGTCCTTCGACTGTTGTCCTTGTTTCGTGCTGGCGGCTTGAGCCCCTGACGTGGCCGCATTTCTACCGGAACGCCTAGGTTGACTCGGAGTGGGGGAAGGAGGGGCACGCCCATCACCGCTATTGGTGTCTTCATCGTCGTCGCTCTGATGTCCAATATCGCTGTCCGGTTGCTTGCAACTCGAGCGGGTCCGAATCGGCGATCTCCGGAAGCCCTTCCAACGCTGGGGCTTGTACGGGGTGGTGCGCTTTTCCTTGCGTACTGTCGCGGGGATGTCCCTCAGCACGTCGTCGTACTCGACGGCCCAAACATCGAGACCTGTGGCTATGTCGTGCCAGGACGCCGGGGGCGGTTCCGTACCGACTGCTTGGAGTATAAAGGCGAAGACCTGTGCGACAGCCGTACGATGCAGCCTTGTTTCGTCGTCATCCATAACGTCCAGGTTAGGTACGCATACAAAGTAATAGACGATAGTGGGATCATCCGGAATAAAAAGGAAACGAAGGCCTCTCCCGTACATACGTATCCGTACTGGATACCCTTGCCGATCATGTAAGAGAAAAGCTGGGTGACGACCGCAACAGCGAGTGTTCTCGATGCAAAGGCGAAACCGTCACCATCTTTATGAATCACGTCCCGTTTCGGCTGGATCTTCGACTCTAGACCCGTAACTATCTCATCCCGGCTGAGCTTGTGTGGCGGCTTGTATTCGATGGCCACGGTGGGGACGTTTTGGCCATATAAGGTCCTGTATATGCTTGCGTATAACAATACAAGCGCAAATCACAACGGTAATAAAATTAGCGGTTAAACGATAGCAGCCGCAAACTGCAATTATATTACGATCGGATTCCGAAAAGTTTGGGAAGAACGAGATTAGTATTAAGGTTATTATTTATAATTAATACGTTTTACGTTTTTTGGCGAAAAAGTTAGCTAAGGACGAAACGGTATTTTAGCCGAAAGCTTTCCGATAGTTTTACGATTAGGTTCGAAACCTGTAAATTAAGGATTTAGATAATATGGAATTAATACGGATAACCGAACGCCAAGCCGGAGGAAAAGAAAGGATATTTTTTAAATTTAAATAAGGTTTTATATTATCGGAATAAATTCGTAATCCCGTCGCCGGGCGCTTTACGGAAATAATTAATTAACCAGCATTACGATAATTTAAAGGCGAAATATATAGGGTACGTTCGTATACTGGAATTAATAACTAAGGAATTTTATTAGGAAAATATGGCAAGCGATATCCGAGAATATATTAAACAATATCCAAGCTGCTAAGGGATAATAAAGTTACGCTATAAGTTATATGGGTAATTTTAATCCCTGCTATTATATAAATAACCCTTTTAAGAAATCGCGTTAGATTTTATTATAGGGTTCCTTAAAAGCTTGGGCCTAGATAGGTTAAAGTATAACGCTATTTTAGTAATTGTCGATCGTTTTACAAAGTTAACCTTATTTATTTCTACGGTTAAAACTTTAACTATAGCTGAATTAATCCGACTGCTTTACGATGAGGTAAATGTAACGAACCTGTCATACACCCAACTGGAGGTATAAGCAGTATCCGAAATAGGGTCTTGATTTGCAGGTAACAATAGTGCAAGGAATGATTCAGGTGGTTTGTTCGTTAAAAAGATTTAAGAACTCTTCATTTAACTAAATGCTTAAATTGATAGCTAAAGAGCGAAATTAAGTAGGTGCTATTTACATAAAAGTTCAGTCCATTATATATCCTTTTATTCCATAATAAGTATGTCGTGGATTTATGTAATCTAAATAATTTATCCAAATTACTTAGATTTATTAGATTAATGTCAAAAGTTAAGTTATTCCAAGTCCGAGATTTAGCCGTATCCGCGCTAACTTCCAAAAGCTTAACTTTTTTCAGATAAGAATTTTTGTTCTTATAACACCATTTTCCCTTTTTAAGGATCTTTATCCCAAAGATAAGAACCGTAAGTAACCCCTTTAGTAATTAAAAAAAGTACAAGAATTTTTCAGCTAATTTTATCATAACAGGCCGTATTCAAAAGAAAAAAAAAAAACCTCGTTTAAACTAGCGTAAGGTTCGCGATAACCGCGCAAATTACATCGAAAAATTTGGTTCTAAAGTTGTCCCTTGTTCTAATTATATTCGCCTTAAAAAGTTCGAATGTTTCTTTGTGGTCGATATTTTAAGTTGTAATTGTTGCACCCGTCGCCAGCGCTTGGCTTATGACGTACTGGATATAAATTCTCTGGCGAAGATAGGGAAGGAATAGGACCGTTTGCAAAAAAAGTAGCGTAAAGTAAAAGATGTTCTAATAGTTTACCAAGAGTTTGCCGAAAAGAGGATAAGAAAGCTCGTTAATCGGTTAAAACGCCTGCGCTTTTAATAAGACATTCTGAAAAAAAAGGCCTTTGTTATATTAAAGGAAGGTTATAAATTGGATTAATTAGAAAAGCAAGAAAAACTAAAAAAGGAGCAGCGTCGTATGGAAGAAAAGCAAGCGCGGCTTGCTTTTGAAATCAACGCCAATATGGAGGCGTCTATTTCTTTCGACTAAAGCGCCGAAGGTTTGGATCTGGGGGTCGGACCGTTGTTGCTTGCGACCTTGGCCGCGTTAGAAACGGTCGGTTAGGATTTTAGCGGTAAAACGTCTTAACCAGGTTTTTTGCATTCGTTAAGTGCTTGAGGGGTTCCCAAATGTTATTCTTAGGTGGGTAATCCTTTTATTTGATTAGGTACTGGATTTTGTTTTTGACCATTTTTGAATCCAGTATTCTTTCGACTTCGTACTTATCGATATTTTCCTCGATTTTTAAGTTTGTTTCCAGCGGGGTGTTATTAGGTGCTGGTTTTAACAGGGAAATGTGGAAAATAGGGTATATCTTCATTGTCCTAGGTAGCAACAATCGATAGTTGGTCCTGGAGATAACCTTATTAATTTTAAACGGACCGAGTTTCTTAAAATCAAGCTTGTTACTGGGTTTTTTGGTTTTGATTTGTAAAATATTCGAAGTCGCGTTTTGTTTTTAACGTAACAGGTAAACCTTGTTTCCTCTTAATAAAATTGGTCCTTTAATTCTTTTTTTGTTGTAATACTAAGCTATACGTTATTAGAAAAATTGCAGCTCAGCCTTAAAGCAAGCTTGGATGATTTTGATTTTAAATACCATTATTTCTGCTCTGGAAGTTATTAAGGTAATTTTCGGGGCTTTACCAAGTAATTGCTTTAGTCGTTAAGTTTCTGCGTCTTATCCATATACGGCTGTATGGGGTAAAATGCCTATGTCCTCGTTAACAGATATATTATAAGTTACTTATGCCAGCGGGAATAATTTTACCCAGTTATCTTGCTAGTAATTGACATAGCTTCTTAGGTATTATTCTAGGGTTTAGTTTAACCGTTCTATTTGTTTATCGGTTTGAAGGTAATATACTATAAAGAATTTAAGTTTGGCGCCAATTTATTTGAAAAAACTGGTGCCAAATTTGGAAATAAATAGCTTATCTCTGTTTGAAATAATCCTTTTTGGGATTCTATATTTATCGAGATAATATCTTACGAATACGTAAGTTAACTGTTCTACTGTCGCGTTTCCTTTAAAGGGTAGGAAGTACCCATACTTGGTAAATCTGTTAACGATTACCCATATTCCGTCGTACTAAACTCCGGTAACGGGGTTTTTGGATAGGGGTAAACCGGTAATAAAGTCCCAAGCTATGGTATTCTATGCTTTATCTGGAATTTCCGTAGGTTATAACAGTCCATATGGTTTGTAGCGAACTGCTTTGGCCTTGTTACAAACATTGCAATCTTTAACCACTTGTTCGACAGTTTTTCTGAATTCCGGGAAGTCGTACCTTTCCTAAAATCGCTTAATTGTTTTAAAAATCCCTTAATATCTATATAACGGGTTTTCGTAAAATTCTTTAATAAATTGCTTTTATTATTCCCGTAGGATATAAACCTTTCCATGGTATAGCAGTTAATCCTTAAATCGTTTTTTCAACTATTTAACTTTTTTCTGCTCGTTAGAATTATAGGAACTTCTAAACTGGGCCAAAAGTTCGGAAGTAGGTTTTTTTAGTATTTCATACAGCTATAAGGTACCTTCCTTTATAAGTTGTAATATCTGCATACGTCGTTTAAGGACCCTGATATCGTAGTTTCCTTTTCGGTTTAAAATATCCGCCTAGATATTCTCTTTGCCTTTAATATAGTAGATCTTGAAATTGAACTTAGACAGGAAAATTATCCAATTTTTATGTCGTTTGTTAAGGTTCTAAATCGTTATAAAGTGAGTAAGGTTTTTGTGGTCAAAGTAAACGTTAAAGGGTTTTTTGGTTCCATTAAGGTAAGGTTCCCATTTTTTAAAGGCTATAATGATTGCTAATAACTCTTTGTCGTAGATAGGGTATCGTAACTTTACGTCCTTTAAAGCTTTGGAATAGTAGGCAACTAGGTGCCACTTTCCATCGTCCTCTTGTTGTTCTAAAACTGCTTCTAGGGTTCCATTTAATGCGTTAGTTTTTAATCGTTTCTTTTTATTGTGGTTGGGCAATTTCATAATAGGGGTACTAATAATCTGGTCCTTAAGTGTTTGCATTGCTTCCAGCACTTGGGCGACATGTTTCTTATGCTTTTTTAAGGTTTTAAAGTAGATAAAAATGTCGTCCAAGTAGACAAACACAAACCTGTCGAAAAATCTTCGTAAAAAAATTATTAACATATGTTGGAAACTAGCAGGAGCATTAGTAAGTCCTTAAGGTATTACCTTATATTCGTAAAGTCCATAAATTATTTTAAAAACAATTTTCCATTTTTTTCCTTTAGCTATACGGACCAAGTAATAACTATCCGGTAAGTTTAACGCCGTAAACTATTTGGCTTTGCTAATATTTTCCTTTATGGTATTTATAAAAATAAAAAGGTATCTATTTTTAATAGTAATGTCGTTTAACTATCGGTAATCATGGACTTTTCGGTACATAAGGTCTTTATCTTTATTAACTCGGATTTTTTTATCTTTTATCTTTGGTATTATCATAACAGGGTATCCTACGGGGGATTCAAATTCCTAAATGTATCCGCGTTTAAGGTTCCGTTATAAACTTTTCCATAAAGCCTTGGCCTTTTCTGGATTTATATAATAAATCTGGTGGAGTTTTAAATAATATCCTTCCTTAATAGGAATTTTGTAATCCTATTAATTATGGTCAGGTAGTTTTTTCCGTGTTCGTTTTTTAAACAGTCTTTTAAACCTTCGATACTTAGGGGGTACCTTAGCAGTTAGGTTTATTACTTTGGCTTTTCGGATCAAGTAACAGATTTCTCGGAACTCCTTTTCTAAGGGATTTTTTAGTTAGTTCCAGGAAAGTTTCTAAGTCTTCCAGTTAATACGGGGGTTACTGGAATAAAGCCACGGCATTCCAAGGATAATATCGTGTCCTGAAATGTCGGCAATGTCCAGAATAACTTTTTCTAAGTGTCCTTAAATTTGTACTAAAAGTTCTTCCGTTTCCTTAAGAACTCGTCCATTTTTATATTTAGATAAGCTTCCGTCGACTGTAAGTAATTTATATAACTTTAGCTTATATTTCCAAAAAATCCGATACTTTTTTGCAACTAATAGTAAAATAAAGTTTTCTTTTACTCCTAAGTCGATTATGGCTTTAAATATCTTATTACCGTACTGGAAAGGAATTTTAATCTAATTGCGTTATCCAATCTTTGCCTTATATAAGGTCTTATGGGTTGGGGCTTTTCGATGCCTTAATTTCGAAAGCCTGCGTAATTTTTTAACTTGTTGGTTCTATTAGCTAAAAGGCGTCTTTATTTTCGGGTTTTCTTAACTGCGTATTTAGAATACTTATCGTCCATGCAAGTGAACCACTTTCTTTTACTAATCTAGCAAGTTAATTTTAAAACTTTTACTTCCGATATTTGAAAAGGTTCTAGTTTTGGGGGTGAAATTTCTAAGGGGTCGGCTTCCATATCCAAGATCTCGTACATTATATATAATGTAAAGGCGTAACATAGGCATCCCTAGGCGATAGCTCTTCGACTTTGAGCTGATTTAAGGTAAAGGTAACAAGATCGGGGGTATTCCGGCCATTTGGAAGTTTTAATGTATCGGCATTCGTCGTCAAGTTCGGTAGGTATCTCCTTATTTTATCCGGGCCAATAGTTATTATCTTCCTTAGCGCGGAAGTAGATTAAATAGTTGTCGTCGTAACATGCAAAGAAATGGAGTAAATTATAATTATGGACTAGTTTCGAATCCGGCATACCTAAACGAACCGGTTCTTTGTTTTCGGAGGCCTTATTGGCTTTTATTAAATTGTATATCACCGTATTAAGGCGCAACTGGCCATGTTTATCGTACATTCTATACCGCTACTTATCCAAATAACAAGTGCATCTTAACTCTATAACTATCTTGGAAGATTTTTGTCCGGGATAATATCTGCAAGCTTTAATCGTTCGATTTTAACAAATCGGGTAACGCTCGTACTTTAAGTCGCCATTCTGTTCGTAATAGATAGTTACAATAATGAATTCTTGCTGGAAAAAAGTGGAACTAATTTCCCTTTTTTTTTCGCCTTTGCTATTTAATTCTTGTTTGGTTATTTTAACCTTTTTCTGGGTTTAAGGAATCCCTTCTTTCCTGGAATCCCTTTTTGCTAAGGAGCGACACTTGCTTTTGTAATGGCCTTTCTTGCCATAGTTAAAACATTCAACATTTAACTTGTTTTTCCTGGGCTCCTTTAAAACAGTATTTACTTCCTTCTAAGATCTGCCCTTAGTTTTGTCTTTCTGGAACTTGCTATTTAAGCTTTGATTATCTTTTTTTTTGTCAAATCTTTTTTTTTTCAAGTATTTTTTAAAGGTACGTCGATCGGCAATAATGGTCTTATTAATGTAATCCTAAAAAGGGCCTATTTTAAGTACTTTATATATCTTATCTTTAACTTGTAACTTTAGGCCGTCGTAAAAGGGATAAAACAGTACGTTTTTTGGGAAGTTAAAGATTAATGCAAGACGATTAAACTTAGTTATATATTCGGCTGTTAATTTAATTTGCTGGAAAAAATGCAACTGTTCGACCGTATACTGTTCTTTGTCGAAGTTTCCAAATAAGGTTCGCATTTTTTTTTTAAAGTATTTATAATTGCCGAAAATATAATTAATTAAGTCGGAAGATTAGTTAAAGTAATTCATAAGGTAGTTATTTATAATAAATTCAAACTATAAAAAAACTTTTCCAGCGAACAGTTGAAAAATGGTTATTACCTTTTGGTAACCCTCCGTCAGAAAATTCTCGTAGAACTTAAGGTAAAGTCTGGCCTGAACCAGGAATCCTTTTACGTTTATAGTTCCATCATAAAGCTTCGGAAAAGTTAATTTGTAACCTTTGACTTCCGGCATTCCATAGTAATTAAAAAAGGAAATTATGCCTTTGCGGGTTTGGTTTACACCAAACAAGGGAAATATCGAAGTTCTTTTTTTAGTTCGCAACTATCGGGCAAGCCTGGCATTTTCTTGTCGTAATGCATAAAGTTCCGTTGCCAAAATATCCAGTTTTTCGTTAACGGTAAGCTCTTTTTCTTTGCCCTTTTGTTCTTTTAACTGTTTTTCCTCTTCTTTTTCAGCTTCTGGATCCTGGATTTTAATAGTTTCCTTCACTGAAGGGGATTGTTGCTAAAGTTAAAAAGAAAAAGGTTCTTTTTAAGATTAGGTAGAAAAAAGAGCTATGTTGTCGATTAAGGAAAAGATTTCTTTAATAGGTGGTAAATCGTTTAATTTAGTTATTAATCCCTTATTAACTAATAACGGTAATCGAGTATGTTGTTTGTTTTTTAAACGTCGTCCTATAATATTGTTTTTATTGCGTTCAAAAAAGCTTATGCTTAACTGGGCCTTGAATTATTCGTCGGCTATTAATTAAGGAACTATCAAAATATAACGAACCTGTTATATACTTAATTAAAGGTATAAGCAATATCCGAAATAAGGTTTTGATTTGCAGGTAATAATAATGTAAGGAATAATTCAAATGGTTTGTTCGTTAAAGAAATTTAAGAACTTTTTATTTAATTAAATGCTTAAATTAATAATTAAAAAGCGAAACTAAGTAAGTGCTATTTATATAAAAGTTCAATCCATTATATATTTTTTTATTCCATAGTAAGTATGTCGTGGATCTATGTGATTTAAGTGATTTATCCAGATTACTTAGATCCATTAAATTAATGTCAAAAGCCAAGTCATTCCAAGTCCGAGGTTTAGCCGTATTTGCGTTAACCTCTAAAAGCTTGACTTTTTTCAGATAAAAACCCTTGTTCTTGTAACAGTAAAGTGTAAGTTCGGAACGCCGGTTGGAACCGTTAGTAATAAAGATAAATTGTTAATTAGTTATTTTTGAGCAGAATTCTATAACGAACGGGAAATTAAGCGGCGGATATCGACCGTATATTGTTCGCAGATTAATAAATAAATTAATCGTATTTATTAGATATTAGAATATTACTTTTGTAATTACGTAAACGAATACTTGGATAATTGGATAAAGTTATTAAGGAGCGCAAAATTCGCGCATAATAATGCTCGAAATGTATTTACCGGCCGTTTTCCGTTTAAGGCTTTATATGGATATTACCTAAAAATAGCAAAATAATTTTTATAACGATTTAAAGAGTAAGTGCAAGGGTAAAGAAACGGTTCGATAAGATTGCGGCTATCCGTCGAAAGATGTACGAATATTGGAAAAAACGGCAGTAACTTAGAAAAAGTATTACGATTAGCGTTATATATTTGTAGAATTTCAGCCAGGTTGGTAAATAGGCTTATCGACGAAGAACATTAGGCTCAAAAATAAAAAGTTCGTATTTATTTATGTCCGGATAGCGATTAAGAAGCAAAAAAGCGTTTAAGCGTATAAGGTAATTTTTTCTATTAAATATTAACGGATATATAATATATTTCCAGTATTCTTATTAAAACCGTAGCATAATCGGAAACCAAGCGACGTTTAGTTAATATTATTAAATCTGATAAATAAATAAAAAGAATAGGTAATAAAGAATATCGTCTGTTATAAGGATAATCGGGGATAACGTAAGTATTTTATTAAATGGAAAGGTTGGCCCGCCGAATATAATACGTAAAAACTCCGAAAGTATTTCGAATACGCGCCGAAAATATTACAGCGTTATAAGAAGAGAATTAAGTACGTATATAGGAAATGGGATAATTTAAAGTATGTAAAGGCATAATAACTTAACCGGAAAACGGTCGTAAGGTAGTTATAAAAATATAAAAGATAATATTAAACAATATTAAAGCATTAAATTTAAAAGATTAATTATATAACGATTTTTAAGCTTTTAGCAAGTAGTTACTTGTTATATACCAATCGAAAAAAAAAACCGATTAAATATTATTAAATATATGCATTAAATTAGGAATTTAAGCAAAGCTAAATACGAAGAATTAAATTATAAAATCTTCGTAAAGAAGTCGAAAGGCGAACAGAACTTAATAAACGACGTAAAAAAAATCGAACCTTTATTTCGAAACCAAGTTTCGCGTTTAATTATTAAGCTTTACGTTAATTAACGCTTTTTGTTAAGCGTACTATAAGAGATTAACGTTAAGATATAAAAGTTTAATTGGAAAACATACGACGGCAACGTACGAATACGCTTAGTAATCTTAATAAGCGTAAAACTTGGAAAAATTCCGAGGGCGTTTTACTTTTACTTAAAAGCCGGTTTTAAATAATCGGAATATAATCGGTTAAAGGTCGAAAAAAGAACGCTATCCTTAAAACGTTTAAGGTATCGGGATTTTGTAACAGCTTTACCCGATAAGAGATTATTAAAATCATAATTTTCCAAAAGAAACAGGGCTTCGTTAAAACGTCGAAAAACAAACGGAGCTTGTTCGTAAACGGAAAGCGCAATAATATAACGCCTATCAAAAACTTCCTAGCTTATAAAACTACTATAAAACTACGCCTATT
This sequence comes from Monosporascus sp. mg162, assembly GCA_004155945.1. Taxonomy (NCBI): domain Eukaryota; kingdom Fungi; phylum Ascomycota; class Sordariomycetes; order Xylariales; genus Monosporascus; species Monosporascus sp. mg162. Next base: position 26,912 of record QJNY01000765.1, read on the forward strand.
CGGAAATTAATTGCAAAGCGGTAAAAAAAAGCAGGAGATTTATAGAGATAACTTAAATCTATAAACCTAAAAAACGACGCTAAAATTACGTTTCCGCAACTATAACGAACGTTCGGAAATTATCCTTTGATATAATAAAAAACAATATTCCTCCGTAATAACTGCTTTAAAAGCAAGTTTAACCTTTCGAAAGATATTAAAACGGTACCCGATCGCAAATATATGGTCGCGCTTATATGGTATATTATTAATACGATATTTCTTAAGATTTTCGATTAAACCCTAGTTTTCGACGGCGAAATTAGAAATAATCTAGGCCGCACTTTTAAAAACAGTCGAAATCTGGACGGAAATTAAATAGCGTTATTAATAACGTTAGAAATAAGTATTTACGGTACGGGATATCTTATAGTAATAACTGGCGACAACGCAGTTAAAAACGCCCGGAACCTGGACGTAAATAACGCGGTAATTGAAATAGCATTGCGTTATATAGATACAGTACGGCTTATTGCCGCCCGTCGAACGAACGGAATCCGGATTACCGTCAACGTCAAGGATTTAACGCTAAAGGAAATTCCACTTAATATCCGTATCAAAATACTAATATTTATAAAAAGCTTCGTAAATAATTGCCATAATAAACGGAAATCAGACGGAAAATATATATAAAATAAAATGCGATAGAAATCGTAAAAAACAGAACAAAAAGAAAATTAAACGGGAAACGTACGCAAAAA
>QJNY01000766.1:0-27593 GCA_004155945.1 Monosporascus sp. mg162
CGATTAAAGAAAAAAAACTTTTTTAATAAAAGGGGGGGGAGGGGAGGGGGGGGGTAAATTGTTTTAATCCAGATATCGATCCCTTACTGGCTAATGATGGCGATCGGATATATCGTTTGTCTTTTAAACGCCGTTTTATAATATCGTTTTCACTGGATTCAAGAAAGCTTATATCCGACTGGGCCTTGAACTATTCGTCGGCTATTAATTAAAAAGCTATCAAAATATAACGAACCTGTTATACGACTACTTAAAGGTATAAGCAGTATCTAAAAGGGATTCTTAATTTGTAAGTAACAATAAGGCGAAAAATAATTTAATAAACTATTCGTTAAAAAGATTTGCAAACTTTTCCCTTAATCGAAAAACGTTACTTTTAATTAAAGACTTAAATTGATAGCTAAAAAACGAATCTATCTGGATGCTATTTACATAGGAAATTATTGGTTTTATATATATCCTTCCTATTTTGCAGTTATGGTGGATATATTTAGATATATTCCATATTTATCAAATCTAAGCATATCCTCCCATGGTGGTTGTAGATAGATGTGTTCTACATCCATTAAATCCAAGCATAACCAGGCACACAAGGTTTTTAGCCGAGATTTATCCGTTGCATCCAAGACTTTTGGAGCCATCTCGACAATCCTCTTGACACATCCTTTTTCCACATTAGTTGGACGTAACAACTAGCCGGTTATCGTACATACCTGCAAAAAAAGTTAAACGTCCGGCATTAAATACGGTTTCCCATACTTTATAATCGCCTCGAATAACATCCCTATAACACGGAATATACGGGAAACCTACGTTTACAACCCGTAAAACGTCTTCATTTTTATCGTCACTTTAAGTTAAACAACGTAACAGGAACCTAAAATCGTCTTTATTTTTTCCGCCGGCGCAATAATCGTAACAATTATCAAAGCAAACGCTGGCAGCGGTAATAATCGAAAAAACGGAAGTAATTCGAACATAACAGTCGTATAAAAATAATTAATCCTATGCAAATAAGCTTATTCTTCCCTAATCTGTACATCTTTAACGCTTATATCACTTTAAAACCATCCTTTCTATCCAGCTAATAACTAAATTATTCCGCTTAAGTTTTCATTTTCTCCTTAAATATATATATTTAAATAGCCATAAACCTAATCAGGTAGTTTTACCTATCGCAGTAACTTCTGTAACTTTTTTTTTTAATAACGTACAAGAAGTCGTCTTTAAGTTTTTAATATCGCCTAAAAAGATAACTTTTTTATTAAATTATACGTCTCGAATAACGATAACCTTATTAATTAACGGGTTCCAGATTTTGTAAATATTCGTAAATCGGTAACCGCCGAAAACCCTAATTTATGCCTTAAAATTTAACTTCTAAAATTTCTATTCTTTGTTTATAACTGCAGCTATTATAACATAGGCTATATAACTATATACTTACAGATAAACCTGTTAAAATTTCCGATCAAATATTATAACGCCGTTCTTATACGCTAAGTAAGTATAGTAAACCTCGTATAAGTTTTACCAAAAAATTACGTATTTAAAAATACGGTTATACAAATATACTGCCGCTTTAAAAATATATACGATCAAGAAGGAAAGTAACTTAAGGCTATTTCGTATTATAATCGCTTTCTCCATAATTACACCCTTTAAACGCTTTGCACCCCCGTTCTGGGCCTGGGTATACGGTCTTAGAGGCTTAAATCTGATATTAAAAAAAGGCGACTATAACATATTTCGAAGTTAATAATTTTTCAGGATTTCGTTATCGCATTCGATTACCGATAAAAAAACCTTATCCTGGTTTTTTAAAACTCCTAAAGAATATCGGAACGCTATAATTAATATATTTTATTCTCGATTCTTAAAATAAATATTCTAAATAAAACCTAAGTACCTATTGATAGCGAACATAACGTATCTATATCCTTTAAGGTTTTCTTCGAAATCTGTAAAATCGATAGCGAATCGTTATCCTAATCGGAAAGCTTCTTCCCTTGGCTTACGGCGTATTTGCCTCTTGGTCTTCGCCTTGCCACAAGCTTGGCATTCGATTATCGTAAGACCCTTCAAACGAACTTTCCTTATATAAAACTGCAACTAAGCGATCACTTCGGGCCCTAGGTATCCTAATCTTAAGTGCCATATCGTACCGTCACCGATTTGCAGAGATCTCGTTATATATATATTAACGTTTCGTCTCTAAATTATTAAGGCTATATATAGGTAACCGTTACGTTAATATCTCCGATAACAAACTAATTAAACTTATCTATTAACGTAACGACCACTTAATCATACTTATCTCGAATAAAGTTATTAATTTTTCGGTTATTCTACTAATACCTGTTCTTTCGAAACTGTTGAAAAGATACCAAGTTGCATACAAAGTTCTCGCAATAAGCTACGTTATACAAACGCAACGCTTTTAAACTTTTAAAGCTTTAAAATAATACGTTTATTTCTCCGTATTCTTTAATCGGGATAAAGCTATTATCTACGTACACCCCGTCGCCTTATATAATTAGCCTAAAATTTAAAAACCTGCTAATAAAATTAAAGATGTAAATCGTAAACCCTAAGTCTAAAATCATTAAATTCCTTAAAAGGTAAAGCGTAATGCTTAGTATATTACGTTAATTAATAATTAAAAAGTACGTTAAAACTTACCTTATTCCCTTTAAAGTTATTCGGTATCTTAAGTATTTAGCTTTTCTATAACTTTTAATAAACGGTTAATCTTTTCCTTTAAGGACTAATCGGAAATAATTCGGTCTTAAACTAAATAGATAACTATCTTTCCAGGCTTAAAATCCGCTAGAGCCTTATTAAAGAATACGTAATAGCATTGTAATAATATATACAAAAGGCTTAAATACGCCCTATATCGAATCCCTTATATATCGAACTCCTTACGCTTCCGCTTGCTACTGCTATTATTTTGGCCCCCTTGGAAACCTCCACGACTACCTCGTTTCAACTTACGTCTCGGAATCCTTTCTCGTAATTAAAGATTAATATCCTTAAGTTCTTTCTAATCAAAATTATCCTAATCAACGGGGTTTACAAAACCCCTATAAAACGTTAAAAACGCTATCTTAATATTTCGTAATTTAAACGGTATCTAAATAATAACCCAATAATCCAAAAGGTTAACCGCTACTTCCTGGAAAATAATCGTACCGTTTTCAATCTCCGCCTTCTTTATCCTTTGAAAAGTCGTCTTCCTGTTACATCCAACTAATGTGGAGAAAGGATGTGCCAAGAAGATTGTCGAGATAGCTCCTAAGAATTTAGATGCAACGGATAAATCTCGGCTAAAAACCTTGTATGCCTAGTTGTGCTTGGATTTGATGGATGTAGAATATATCCATCTATAACCACCATAGGAGGATATGCTTAGATTTAATGAATGTGGAATACATCTAAATACATCTACTATAGCGGCAGAATAAGAAGGATATATATACACTAATAATTTTCTATATAGATAGCAACTAGATAAATTTGCTTTTTAACTATTAATCTAAGTTTTTAATTAAACGTAACGTTTTACGATTAAAAGAAAAGTCCGTAAATTCTTTTACCGAATAAATTACTAAATTATTTTTCGCTTTATTGTTACCTGTAAGTTAAGAATTTATTTCGGATACTGCTTATACTTCCAGGTAGTCGTATAACAAGTTCGTTATATTTTAATAACTTCTTAATTAATAGCCGACGAATAATTTAAGGCCCAGTTAGGTATAAGTTTTCTTAGATTTAATAAAAACGATATTATAAAACAACGTTTAAAAGATAAACGATATATCCGATTACTATTATTAGCCAGTAAGGGATTAGTATTAGATTAATATATTTTACCATTTATTAAAAAAGTCCTTTCTTTAATCGATAACATAGCTTCTCTTATTATTCGGTTTTAAGGAAAACCTTTTTCTTTTAAGTAATAACTTTTTCCGGTTTTAAAGAAAATTATTAAAGTTTAGAAAAACGAACTGGAAAAAGAAAAAAAGGAATCCAATAGCCCGAAAGATAAGGAAAAGGAATTTACGATTAATAATAAGTTACGTATTTTAATAACTAAACTTTAGGCGGTAAAAACGGAAAATGCTAAATTCGTTCGATAGCAAAGGTTTTCGATATTATTTTTATTCGGTACGAATTAATTCCGCGAAAATATTGTTTTACCCCTTGTTTATTATGGAATGCCAAAGGTTAAAGGTTATAAGCTCATCCCCCTAAAATCTTACGACAGTACTATAAATATGTAAAAATTTTTAGCTTAGGTTAAATTTTATTTTAAGTTTTTCGAAAGTTTTTTAAAAAAGGATTATTAAAAGGTATTAGTTATTTTCTAGCTGCTTGCAGGAAAGGCTTTTTTTATAATTGCAGCTAATTATAACTGATTATTTGGAAAATTACTTTAACAAGTTATCCGATTTTATTAATTATATTTTTAGTAATTACGAGCATTTGGAAAAGCAAATGCAAAGTTTGTTTAAAAATTTAAATAAATACCAAAATGCAGTTAAAAAGTTGTACTTTTTTTAATAGATAAAATCAGCGGCTAAATATATTACGGAATTTAATTACCTTTCAGTAATTTCCTATCTACCGGAAAGTGCTTTGTTTTACCCTTATTACGATAACTTAAATTTATAAATTAAGGACGAAATATATAAGGTATTTAAGATAAGGCCATTTTAAGATTATATTAATAAGGTTATTATTGCCGGCAGACGTACCTTTAATAAGTACTTGGAAAAAAAAAGATTTAACAAAAAAAGGGACGATCGAAACTTTAGCAGTAAGTTTTAAGGAAGTAAGAATAAAGATAAAACCTAAAAGAAAACAAATACCATTTTAAAAAAGCTTAAAAAAAGTAAGTCGAATATTAAATATTCTAACTATAGCAAAAAAGATTATTATAAAAACGAATATCGTTCTTTAGCTAAAAAGAACTTTAAGAAAAAAGGGATTCCTTAAAAAAAGGCCTAAACGGCCGAATAAAAAACGGACATTAAAAGCAAAAAAGAAAAAGAAATTAATTTTACCTTTTTCTAATAGGAATATACTATTACGACGACTTACTGTAAACTAAACGGCGACTTAAAGTACAAGCGTTACCCGATTTGCCAAAATTAAATAACTAAAACCTGCAAATATCATCCCGGATAACCAACTTCTAGGATAACCATAAGGTTAAGATGCGAATATTATTTAAATATGCAAAAGTGCGAAATATATTACGAATATGGCTAGATGCGCCCAAAACTTAACAATTACGGGCAAACAACTCCTAAATCCAGCGAATTTTTAGAACGGGCGGTATATTTTAAAACCGAAATTATTAAATAGGATTTTGTTAATAGATACGGATTTTTCTATTTTTCGGCTGACAACGATAACGATTATTTCATTTACCTTCGAACTAAAAAAGATAACAATTATTGGCCCGGTTAGGACGAAGAAACCCTTACCGAACTTAATAACGATTATAAATATACCGAAATCTTCCGATAGCCCGAATATCTTCGATTTTATTATTTATACCTTGATTCGGATTAAGGCTAAAAAGTTATTGCTTAAGTTTACTTATGTTATACCCTTATGTTATGCTTAATATATAAACTTCTGGATATAAAAACAAACCCTGCAGAAATCTTAATTTCGAATCGGAAGCCTTTTTAAACGTTAAAAGTAAAAATCATTAAGGTAAAATGCCAAATTAGCCAACGGAAGTGGTATATTTGCATGGACGATAAGTATATCAAACATACGGTTAAAAAAGCTCGCAAATAAAAACGCCGTTTAATAAACAAAATTACGAAGTTAAAAAACGGCAAAGTTTTTCGAAATTAAGGTATCGAAAAGTTATGCAAGCTAAAACCTTATATAAAGCAAAAAAGGGATTTCGAAACCTGATTAAGATTTTTATTTAGTACTAAAGCTAAACCTTTAAATCTATAATTAACTTTAAGTAAAAAGTAATTTTATTTGGCCAGCCGTAACTGAAAAATGTTACTTTTTTGGAGGTGTAAGTTGAAATCTTATAAATTAAATACAGTTAATAAAAGTTTGATTAAATACGATAAGGGACAAATTTTTAGAAAAAATAGAAAAATTCTTAATATAAATCCAAGAATATTAAAAGCATTTTACGTTAGATATTGCCGATATTTTAAGTTATAATGTTATTTAGGAATACCAGAGCTTGATTTTCGTAATTTATTAATTAATTAGAAAATTCGCTAACCTTTTTTTAAAACTATAAGTTAACTTTTATTAAAAAGAATCTAAAAAGGTTTGTTATATTATCCGAGAAATTAAGGAATTAAACTTTGTTAGTATAATATTCCTAAAGTATTAACGATTCGAAAGACTTTTTAAAGATAAAGAAAATTACAAATTGTTTTTATACGGATAATAAAATTATCGCATACCTATTAAAAAAGAATATTATCTTAAACTTTACAAAATTTATTATATAAATTTTAAAAAGGCAAAAGTTTTATAAAAAGAAACATCCAGTTAAACCTAAAAAAAGGTTATATTTAACTTTTTAAATCACCCGTAAAATACCTTATACTTATAGTATCTAAAATCAAAGACGGCAAGCAAAAACTCGACTAAAATAAAAATCCGATTTATCGACGCGTGGTCGATTACCGGCAGCTAAACGATATTATGATTAAAAACGGTTATCCTTTAACTTTAATAAATACCTTAAAAGAAAACGTAAATAAAGTTAAATAATATACTGAACTAAATCTTTGAAACAGTTATTACCGTATCAAAATAACTAAAGGAAAAAAAATTTGCTTTTCGAACAATATACGGGTATTACGAATACCGAGTAATACTTTTAAAAACTTATTAACGCTTCCGCTAGTTTTTAATGTCTAATTATAAGCATATTCAGGAAATTCCTAAATAAATATATCTTTGTTTACTTCGACGATATATTTATTTATTTTAAAACGCTGGAAAAATATAAAAAGTATATTTCTTTTAATTTTTAAACCTTTAAATAAAGCAAATGTCCGAATTAATTCCGTTAAAAATATAGAATATACGTAAAAGCTATATTATTTAGGATTTACTTTTATTTTCGATTAAATTTAAATCCAAAATTCTAAATTAAAAGTAATTAAAAACTGGCTTATTTTTAATAAGGTAACCGTTATAAATATCCGGCAAATTTTAAGATTTACGGGTTATATACGTAATTTAATTAAGGAATATAAAGATGTTATTAAATTATTGATAAAACTTATTGTTAAAAAATCTATTAAAAGAATTCGAATTTTTAAACAAAATTAAAAAAGCTTTTTAATTATTTAAAAACAAAATTACTAAAGCGCTAATAATAAAATTGTTTAACGCCGACAAAAGGAAACGATTAAAAATAAACGCCTTAAATTATGCTTTAAGCGTAGTTTTGGAATAATAATAAAATAATAAAAAATAATATTTAATAATTTATTATCTTAAGGCCTTTCGAAATATAAAACTCCGATATAAAATTTACGATAAAAATTATTAACAATTATTAACGCTTTTAAAGAATAAAAACTTAATCCGGTTTAGAATAACTTGAAAATTAAATAAACATTACAAAATTTAAATAATTCTTTTATTAAAATATAATTTCTAAATTTATTATATTAAAGAAAAAGGGAACAATTAAGTAAATATTTTAAGTTATAAAAAAGATTACGATTTTAAGATTTTAAAATATCGAATGCAAATATTGCAGTAAATTAAAGACGGTACCTTACGGTTATGTAACATATTAAAGTAACTTATTTCAAACTTTTTAATAAAATTCTGAAATTCTTTTACTAAAGAAAAATAAAAAAAGATGTAATAATTACATAAATAACTTAAAGATTAACTATTATATTATGGCAAAATTTATATATTTCGAAATTAATAAAAGTAATTCGTTAAAAATTTTTACGAAAGTACGTTATATAAATATCAAAATATCTTTAAAATTACTAAACGATTATACGAAAAATATAATTTTCTAGAATTTTAACAAATTATTAAATAAATAATTAAATACTATAACGTTTTTAATAAAATAAAGGTAATCCGATATAAGCTTTATAAACATTTACAGCTTATAAATATTCCAGAAAAAATTTAAAATATTATTATTTAATATTTTATTACCGGTTCATCTTTATTAAAAGATCTCGTTATTAGAATTTAATATGATAAAATATGGATATTCGTTAATAAACCTATTAAATAAAAAATATTAAAAAAATATTTTAAATAAAGATAAATTTTTTATATTAAAGTATAATATTAACTTTTTTAAGTAAATAAATATTAAGTTTAAATTCTTTACAATATATTACTTATAAATAAAGAAATAAATAAATTAAATATTTAAATTAAATATTAAAGTAATAACGTCCCACACAAGCGAGCTGGCCACACAAGCGAGCTGGCCAGATTTTGGCACCTTGCCACAACACACTCAAATTACTCAACCACAACATTTCAAATTGATTCTAATCAATCGTATTCTCTTTCGCTAATCGTATCTCCAGCTTCTTTCTAAGTGTGCACATTATATCAAGGCTTGTTGCGGACGCCATGTTGCCATTCCTTCCTCCCAACCCGCCCGCAACCGACTAGCCCCTAACGCGTCTAAGCCAATATTACCCCCATTTCGCAAGAACCGAATCCGACCGATAAAAAAGCGATTAGTAACCGAATCCTTAACCTATATACGCGAGCATTTCCTATCCGGCTTTAATACGTTAAAGATATACGGCGGAGAACGTGTTATAAAACGCCTTGGAATCGCGTTAAAAAGCGTGTTGGGGGGTCCGTGCGGGGCGTCTCGCGGGACGTATGGCAGGGCGTGTCGGACTTGATTTTGTAATAACTCGAGACTTACGCAATTATACGATTAAAACAAACGTTTCCCAGAAAAAGGAATATTTGCTAGATAGGATAAACAAGTTCTTTTAGCCAGCAGAAAGGTTATGGCAAAGAATTGCTGCTAACAGCTGCTGAGGTTGGTCGGTTGCGGGGGGGTTGGCAGGAAGGAATGGCAATATGGCGTCCGCAACAAGCCTTGATATAATGTGCACACTTGGAAAGAAGCTGGAGATACGATTAGCGAAAGAGAATGCGATTGATTAGAATTAATTTGAAGTGTTGTGGTTGAGTAATTTGAGTGTGTTGTGGCAAGGTGCCAAAATCTGGCCAGCTCGCTTGTGTGGCCAGCTCGCTTGTGTGGGACGTTATATAAAAGGTTATATTAATTATTAATAAAATAATTCGGTTAAAGTTTTTTAACTGGTTTAAATAATTTATATTATTTTTATTAACGAAAATATAAATATTTTTCCTTATATAACGGTATATAGGTATAAAGTAAAAACTTAACGGTTAAAATAATTATTAAACGAAATTTCAAAATTAACCGCGAAAGATCTTCGAATAAAAACGGTAATAATAAAAATCCAGATAATAAAAATTTATTTATAAAATAAATTACGATTCCTTTAATAAAGAATAACCTAATATTATAATAAGAAAAGAATTAAAAAATTAATTTTATCGAAAGGAAATAAAATTTATTTATTACGCCAAAAATAAAACGCAATTTCGAATATTTTTCAAATTAAAACAAAAAGACCAAAAAATAAGTTGGATTTTAAAAAGTTTAATCCGTTTAAAATCGATAAAGCTATTTCCAAAATTAATTACCGACTGTTATTACCCAAATTTATAAAGATATACCCTATTTTCTATTTTTTTTTTTTTTTAAATCAGTACCTAAAAATATCTCGCTAAAAACAAATTTGGAAATCGAAAAAAATTTTAAGGAATACGAAATCGAAATAAGCCTGGATTTAAATTAATTAATAACAAAATTTAATACTTAATTAAATAAAAGGATTACTTATACGAAAAAAAAATTTATAAACCTTATAAGTATTTAACGAACGTAAAGAATTTAATTAAAACGTTTTACCGCTAAAATCCTGACCGACCCTTTTTAACGTAGCTAAGATCGCAGATAATAACGGCCCAATACTTAAATCTAACCCCCCGACGTTCCAATCGAAAAAAGTAAACGCCCTTATTATCGCGTTAATCTTAAAAGCAAGCTGTACTTACGCGGTAGCAATTCGTTACTGTTTATTTTTTACTTTTTCTTTTTCTTTTAATTAATTTCGTTTGAAGCTTTCGTTTAATATTTTTATCGCCCGACGTTCTAAAAGATCCTGCTAAAGCTTTAACCGCTTTAACTAATTAATAAATACTTACATTTCTTCTCTTTAGCGCTAACGTAAATTATAAATTTCTTTTTTAGCGCGTTCTTAAAGGATTAATAATTAATTCTTTGCCTTTTGTTTCTTCTTTTAAAAACGTTTTTATTTTTAAATTATTCGGTTTAAAGAATTTATTATCGCCACGTTACAATTTCGACCTTGACGGCGTTAACAGTGGTTATAAAAAAATGCCCGCAGCAAATCGACAATTTGTTTCTTTGAAACGAATATACGAAAAACAAAAATAATACCTGTCGCCAAATTTTTTAAGCCAAATAACCCGACTTTTACGAAATAATTTCTAATCTGGACTAAAACGCCCGTTTGATTTAACAGCACGATTCGATATTATAAGGTAAAAGTTGTATCATATAATAAAATTTAAAAAAAAGAAATATATTTATTTATTTTATCTATAAAAAAGATTTTAAAAAAAGGAAAATAATATTACGTCCAACTAATATAAAAAAAGGATATGCTAAAAGGATTGCCGAAATAGCTCCTAAGGATTTAGGTATAACGGATAAATTTCGGCTAAAAACTTTATATGCCTGGTTCTGCTTAGATTTAATAAATATGGAACATATCCATTTACAACCACCACAGAAAAATATAGTTGGATTTGATAGATATAGAACACATCTAAACATATCTACCATAGCTGCAAAACAAGAAGGATATATATAAACCAATAATTTTCTATGTAAATAGCAACCAGATAAATTCGCTTTTTGATTATTAATTTAAGTCTTTAATTAAAGGCAACGTTTTGCGATTAAAAGAAAAGTCCGCAAATCTCTTTAACGAACAGACTACTGAATTATTCTTCGCCATATTATTACCTGCAAATCAAGAACCCATTTCGGATACTGCTTATACTTCCAAGTGGTCGTATAACAGGTTCGTTACACTTCTATACCCCGGCATTAAAATCTATTACCATACAAAAGTCGTTAACCTATACGATCGCTACCCTAAGCTATAATTTCCTGCTATTTTACAATCCATTCGTCTAACTTCTTTACTAATTTCGAAACCTGCTCCAATCTTTCTCGATACTTTCGTTAAGTATTAATCAAAAATCTACTGCCGTACACCTTCCCTAATTCAGCTAAGCTAACGTACCACTCCCGCAAGTTCTTTTCTGGGATAAAATTTATCTTTTTAATCGTTAAAAATACCGCTTCCAAAACCCATTTCGTAAAGTTGTTAATACTTTTACGAAAAATCTCGTACTTTCGATCTTCGTAAATATAAGTTGTAAAGTCCTAGATATATACTTATCTGCCTTTTGTCGTTATCTTAAAAGTATTTTTCGAATAGCCGGTAAAATCAATCTCTTCGGCTTATATAGTTCTTTCAAAAAAGAAATTTGCTTCCCGCGTCGTTATCTAACGAACTAATTTCTTCAGATAAAAAGTTATATCGGATTTAATAAATCGAACAGGCTATAATTTGTTCTAATCAGGGTCAATATAATGCTAAATATCAAGCGCGTACATTCTAAATTAAAATTCGCTCCTAAAGCGATCCTAGTCCTTAGGTCCCTTATAAATAACGGAGGACGTCGACGGTGCGGTCGCCATTATGGCTATTAAAATATATAAATAATTACCACTAATATACAACCTATATCGTCTTAGCAACAGCTAATCAATTGATAAAAAAGTAAATTAAGCGAATAAAACTCTTAATTGTCAGATACAGAGGACATTAGTTATGTGTTGTATTAGTTAACTAGCTGCTGGTGCTCTAAATCGCCCACTGCTGTTTTATAAAGTCTAGTCACGGAACCTATATGTTCCGATCAGAGGGAGCCTTTCCGTATATGGGGTGCTAGCGCACTCCCTGCTAGCTGATAGCGACCGATCACCCTCTAACGCGTCCAAGCTAGTATTACTCCCATTTCGTACGATCCAAAGCCTACCAACTAGATAACTATTCTCGACCAAATCCTTAATCCAAATACGCGAGCATTTCTTATCCGGCTTTAATACGTTGAAGATATACGGCGGAGAACATGTTATAGGACGCGGTGGAAACGAGTTGGAAGGCATGTTGGGGGGTCCGTGCGGGGCGTCTCGCGGGGCGTGTAGCGGGGCGTATAACAGGGCGTGTCGGACTTGATTTTGTAATAACTCGAGACCTACGCAATTATACGATTAAAATAAACGTTTTCCAGAAAGATAAATACATGCTATATGGGATGAACAAATTCTTTTAGCCCGTAGAAAGGTTGTGGTAAAGAATTGCTGCTAACAGCTGCTGAAGTTAGGCGGTTGCAGGCGGGTTGGCAGGAAGAAATGGCAATATGGCGTCTACAACAAGATATAATATAATGCATGCACTTGTCCAGAAGCTGTAGATACGGTCGGCGAAAGAAAGTACGATTGATTGGAATTAATTAGATGTGTTGTGGTTGAGTTATTTGAGTGTATTGTTGAAGGGTGCTAAAAATTGTCCCATTCGGCGGTGTATCCCGTTCGGTGGTGTAGTATGTTATACCTTTTCAAGCTAATAAAATTTTGTTATAAATATACGAAATTTCCTAGCTTAATTCGGTAAGGTTTTAAAGTAATTTCGAGCTTTTTAAAAAATTAGGTTCGGTTTTTAATATTATAATCAAAAATGTATAATTCCTATTATTCTTTATAGTAAGTTTATAAGTTTTCCGGGGCGATATTATTAACGTTTCCGTATTTTTCAATAACTAGAATATTTTTATATAGTTATTACTTAATTAATTTATTCCATGGTTTCGAACTAACGAAATAACTTATTTTTTCGTTATTTCTATCGTTAATAATACCTAATAATAACCTTTTAAGCGTTTTGCATATTTTCGCTATTAACCTATTAATTATATTCGGAAAGCTAATTTATTTACTTTATTTCGTATCATAATTACCTTTAGAAAATATATTAATTTACGACGTTTTTATCCTTTTATTCGGTATTTTCTTTTAATTCGAATATTATTAAAAAATTATTAATTTTAATTATTTAAGATTTTAATAATTGGATTAGGAAAATAACATGTAAGCGGTTATATTACTAAGAAAAAGTTAAGCGATATATCTAAGAACCAACTTTGCCAATAACGCAAAATGGTTTAATATATTTAAAAATTAACTTACGGTACTTAATTTTTAAGTTATTTATTAACAGCCTTATTATTTATCCCAGTTTAAAAGTAAAAAAATTAAACTTATTATTATAATATTTTTCATACGTTTCGGTTGTTTTTCGTTATCGTTCTTTTAATTCATTTTAAATTTCTTTTAACTTTTAAATTTTTATATATATTCTAAAAATTTTTATTAATGTACCTTAATTTTCGAAAAAAATTCGAAATTTAAGTCTATATTTATATAAAACTTTAAAAAAAGCTTTTTCGGTAATATTATTAATTGCAAAATTAATTACAAAAAAAGCTTGGAATAATAACTTAAATTAAGTTAATTATTAATTTTCGATAAAATAATGAAAGTAATATTTAAATATTTAATTTATTTTTTCCGTTCGCTTATTAATTTAAAAGTAAAAAATAATCGAAAATTTTTATTTAACCTTAATATAATAATAAAGTTTTCTTTAAAATATATTAATAAATATTAAACCTTTATTAAAAATAATCTTTATAAAGGTTTTATAATAATATTTAATTTTTTGATAAAATAATTTTACAAATTTAATATTAATAATAATAATAACGATTACGAAAAGAAATATTATCTTTATAAGTCGGTTTACTATTATTAAAATAATATTAACTTTACGGCTTTAATATTAAATTAAAGGTAATTCAATAATAAAATTTATAATTAATTTTTTATAAGTAATAAAAATATAAGTAATATTTATAATTCGTTATAAAGCCGATAATATTTCGCTTTATTTCCGAAATAAATAATATATTTTTTAACGTAATTTCGCATTTTTTTTTAAATCCAGCCAAAAATATAATTATTTAATTCGTTATTAAATTTTTTTTAATACCGAAGTAATTAATAAAAAGGTTAATATAATATATTTTTAAGATTTAGTAATATACGGCCTCTTCGTTTAAGATATATAATCGATTCTTATATTTAATTAATTTTTAATACCGATATTTTATTAAAGATTTATAAGTATATCGTTTATAAATTTTTTTAAATTTACTTATATTCGAAATTACGTTTTTAAATAATATAAATGAGGTTAAAAAACATTTCCGGAACTGGCGATTAAATTAAGTTTTATAACGCTTTTGTAATTTTTAATTTAATTAAACTTTAATTCGTTATCCGTACTTATTTACGTATAACTGTTTAAATGAAAATTTTATAGTTTTCGGGCGTCCTTTTCGTAAAAATAACGTTAATTAATATTTTCGGTTCGAAATATATTAGGACTAATTTAAATTTTACCGTTAACTTCTTTTCGAATTTAAATAATATTATTAAATTATCCGCCCTTTTTTAATATAATTAAAACGTTTCGAAATTAAATTAACCGGATTTCGTTATTTTAATTAATATTTAATTATAAAATTAAAAAATGTAAGTAATTTATATTACCGGATTTATTTATTATTAAATTTCAGAATATTTATAAAATTCCGTAAATTTTAATAATTTAATTTAACCTTTACGGTATATTTATTACTTTATAAATAATAATATTAATATCGGAAAAGCTTTACGATAACTATTATTTCCTAATCCGGCGTCCCGTAATTTAGCTTTATATTATTAAACTTTCGTAATTAAAACGCGATTAAGTATTACTTTCCTTAATTATTTCTTTATAACATAATTTTAAATATAGTATATTTCGAAATATTAATTTTTACCAATATTTGCTTTTTAAGGTCGAAATATATTTAAAAAAGATACCTTGTTAAATATAATTACAAATTTTTTAAAAGCTTTTTTCGTTAACTTATTTAAAAAATTTCACTTTAAAAAAAATTTTTTTAATATAAGCTTTTTTAAGTAACGAATTAAAAAAGTTAAAATCCGCAAAAACCTTTTAATAAAACGGCAGTAAAAGTTATAAAACCTAATAAATTATTATATAATATAAATAAATTCGGATTCCGGTTATTTTTAAATAATTTTTATTTTAACCGGATTTATAAAGATTTCGGTTTTTAAAATTACGTATTCAAAAAAATTAATAAAAGTTTAATAAAATTAATATTTAAAAAGTTCCGCATAAAAATTAATATTTTATAACTTTTCGATTACTTTTCGTAAGTATTTTATATAAAATTTCTTATTTATCGAAAAGATTAATATATTATTAAGATAAATTATATAAAAATAATTAAAAATGCCTTAAAAATTTTAATAAATATAAATTTAAAAAATAATAAAGGTATTAATTAATCCTTTAAGTAAAACAAGGAATTTATAATATTTATAACGTATACGAAACGTAATTTTTTATTCGTTACTTTTTTTAATACGCATTCGATAATAAACATTTTTAAAATTAATTTTAAAAAAGATTTTAACTTTTACGATATAGTTAAATAATTTCGAAGTAAATAAAATTATATAACGATCTTTAACTATTATTTTATTAAGTTTACGGTAATTTATATATAAATATAATTTTTGATTCTTTTTAAGTACGAAAAAAATAAAAGTTCTAATAAAGTTAATTAACTTTTTAATTTTGCTGTAAGCTTTTATTTATTCGATATAAGCTTTTAGCTTTTGTATTTCGTTATAAATTAAAGGATATATAAAAAAATAAAGGGATTTAATGCTAAGTAAAAAATTAATTTTATAATCCGTTTTTTTTCGGTTAAGTAAAATATTTATATTATTAATGTTAAAAAAGTTTACATAATTTCGAATGATTTTAAAAAAATTTCGATATTTATAAATTTCAAAACCGAAATATCGTCGGACTTATCTTTAACATATATTAATTTTAGTAAAGTAATAATAACGTAATAAGTTATCCGGTTTTTATAAGCTTTTACGAAAGCTTTTAACGAAAGTAATTCGAAAAATAAAATATAAAAACCGTAATATTATTAATTTAAAGTCGAATTAAAAATAATACGTTAATTTGCTAATATTATTTATAATAATAAGATAAGATTTCCATTTTTTTTAAATTTCGATTAATAATAATATTAAGGCGTTTAATTTAACGGGTAATTCCTTTTTCGTTTCGAAAAATAAATTTAACCCAGTAAATTCCGTACGTAAAAATAAATATATTTCCAAATATATTTAAGCTAACAATTCGATAAAAGGTTCGTACCAACTTATGCTTTAAAATAAAACTGTAACTAATCAAATCGACAGTAACGTAAGAATTTAAATTAACATTAATATATATAAAATATTTCTTTTTTGGGAAAATAATTATATATAAGGTATAAAAAATACGCGAAATAAAAACGAAAAAATAAAAATTAAGCTTAAGTTTAATTACTATACTTAAACCTTTAACCCGTTTTCTTATTCCATTCTTTTAAGGTAATAACGTCGAATATAACCTATTTTTCTATATTTAAAATAACGTTACTATTAAAATTAAAGGTCCGTTTTAATTATAAAATAAAGGATTAAGCTTTTAGTTTTAAGGTTTTATCGTTAACAGTATAATCGCAAGATCGGTTAAAATTCGAATTCCTTCGATTTTTTTAAAATTTTCGTCCTTTTTAATTATTACGGCTTTTTCGATTAAAAAAAGGATTTTGTTAAGGTTATATATTAATGTTGTTATTAAAATAATTTCGCTTAATATCCGGATTTTTCTTATTATTTTCTTATTAACGTTTTTTAATAATTATTATATTACGATTTTCTTTTTTAGCGTTTGTTAAAAAGTTTTATCGTCGAGCCGTTAAATCCATTATATTACTTCGTTTCTGAAATAAATAATTTACATATTTTACGATGTTTTATTTTAAGGCTGGAAATAACTTAATATAATAAAATCTTGCTCGGTTTTTTTTTTTAACTTTTACATATTTTGTTAGCTTTTCAATGATATAAAGTAATAATTAAATTTTCGGAGGTTTTAATCCGGTTATTAACAGGCTTTTTTTTAATTATTTATTAGCTTAGTTTTTAAGTTCCCCGATAATCGAATATATAACTTCGTTTATGTTTTAAATACTTTTTAATCTTTTATTAAACGTATACGTTTTTTAATAGTTCCGAACTTAATTTATATATTAAAACGTTACTTATAATTCTATTTCATTTTATTTCGTACAAATAGGATTTTGGCTTATCCTTTTCGGAATTTGTATAATGAATATTCGAAAATTACTTTATATTTTCTGATCCAGGATTTCCATTTAACATAATAAAACCGGAAATATAACTTATTATGTTCGAATTGGATATATTTTTTTAAATCTATATTTAATTCCGATTTCGAATCGTTTAACGGTCGTTTATAATTCGACATAAATATATTCCAGTTATTTTTAAGTTAAATAGATTACCCGAATTATAAGATAAAGGGTTATCCTTTTAGCAAATAAGTAATCAATTCTTTTTCGAAGCTTTTAATAAACGAGCCATTTCCTTCGCTAGCGCTGTTAGTTTAAAGCGTTTACGTCGATGTTATTTCATCTTTTTATTATAAGTTTTTTTTTTTTTGCTTTTGCGTTAGATTGCTGGATGTCGTAGGATTTTGATTGTTTGAAGGTATATGCTAAGCTTTTAAGTAATAAAATGGTGCAGGGTGCCGGGCCAGAGGGCATGGCTTGGCTGATTAGTTAGTCAGCTCCACATGTATATTTTTAGGAGCTCTTTTGTCGGGCGCAACCCCGAGACCTGTTTATTACCGTTTATCGTTTATTTATTTACGTACTTATTATTAATTCTAGAGTCTGGTTTAATACGGACCCAAATACAGTATTTTCGTTTGCTTTTACTACCGCTGCATTCGGCTATTTTATCGTAACCCGCCCATTAAAAATGCTTTAATCGAAACTGAATCCTTCCGTTTTAATATAAGTCGCTGCCAAGGAAAAGATATTAACTTTTGTTAGCTGCCGACGGACCTTAATTTTCGATTAACAAATCGAAAAGATTAAAAGGGACGAGGTTTTAATTAGATATATTTGGATTTGAATATAATTACGATAATAGCTACGGATACGATAATTTAAGCAGCATGCAATTAACGACTGCAATTATAATAAAAACGTAACCTTTTCGACGATTAATAAAAAGGAGCTGTTAAATTAAGGCCTTATTACGAAAATAACTTTACTCGGACGACGGTAAAGGAATACGAGTGCGTATAAGCGACCGGTTTTGGAGTATAAACTGATTATCTAAGTTCTGGACCAATTGCGTAATTTAAGACATTATACGTATTAATAGGAAGATTACGTAGCAGAATAAAATATAAAATTTAATTAAAAAGAAAAATAAAAATAAAGAGCAGTTTCGAATAAAGAAACATTCACCTTTTTATCTTTGGAACAAATATTCTTAGAGAAGGGGAATAATGTTACGAACTAACGGTTTTCCAAGATGAGAATATTTCTTTAGGATTAGCGTGGACGAGCTCCGGGTAAATTACGGACTTGGCCAAGACCTTAGTGATTCAGTGTAATTTAATTGATTTAGGATAAATGGGGTAGATTACGGTAGATTACATAGATTAGAAGCATATTTACTAAAAGATAGGAAGATATATAACGAACGGTTTTCCTATACAGATAGTACCCAGATAGATTCGCTTTTTAGTTATTAATTTAAGTTTTCAATCAAAGGTAACGTTTTACGATTGAGGGAAAAGTCCGCAAATCTTTTTAACGAACAGATTATTAAATTATTTTTCGCCTTATTATTACTTGCAAATCAAGAACCCCTTTCGGATATTGCTCATATCTCCAAGTGATCGTATGACAGGTTCGTTACAGGTAATAGATAAACCTATTAACGAAAAATTTTAGGTTTAAAAATAAAAAGTTCGCATTTATTTACGTCCGGATTGCGATTAAAAAATAAATAGGTTTTTAAGCGTATAGGATAATTTTACCCATTAAGTATTAACGGATACATAATATATTCCCGGTATCCTTATTAGAACCGTAGCATAATCGAGAATTAAGCAACGATTAGTTAATATTATTAAACTTAATAAATAAATAGGAAAAATAGGTAATAAAAGATATCGTCTGTTATAAAAATAACCGAGGGTAACGTAAGTATCTTATTAAATAGAAAAGCTGGCCCGCCGAGTATAATACGTAGGAACTCCGAAAGTATTTCGAGTACGCGCCAAGGATATTGTAGTGTTATAAAACGAAGATTAAGCGCGTATATAGGAAATGGGATAATTTAAAATATGCGAGTTATAGTAACCCGACCGGAAAATGGTCGTATAGCAGTTATAAAGATATAGGAAATAATTCCAAATAATATTAAAGTATTAATTTGGAAAATTAGTTACATAGCTATTTTTAAGCTTTCGAGAAGTAGTTACTTATTGTATATCGGTCGAAGATAAACCGATTAAATATTACTAAATATATATATTAAACCAAGAACTGAAGTAAAGTTAAAAATACGAAAAATGAAATTGCAAAACCTTCGTAAATAAGTCGGAAAGCGAACGAAAGTTAATAAACGATACAGAAAAAATCGAACATTTATTTTGAAACCAAGTTTCGCGTTTAATTGTTAAGCTTATATTAATTAACTGTTTTTATCAGGTATATTGTAAAGAATTAACGTTAATATATAGGAAATTAATCGAAAATATACGACAGTAACGTACAAGTACGTTTATTAGTCTTGGTAGACGTAGGACCCCGAAAAAAATTTAGGGGCGTTCCACTTTTGTTTAAGGGCCGGACCTAGGTAACCGGAATATAATCGGTTAAAGGTCGGAAAAGGGACGTTATTTTTGAAGCGCTTAAGGTATCGGGGCTTGGTAGTAACTTTACCCGGTAAAGGATTGTTTAAATTATAGTTTTCTATAAAAAAAAATTAAAAATTAAAAATTAAAAAAATTAAAAAAAAAAGTAAACCTTTATTAAGGCGTTAGAAAATAGGCGGAGCTTGCTCGTAAGCGGGAAACGTAACGGTATAACGCTTATCAAAAACCTTTTAGCTTTTGAAAATACTATAAAATTACATTTATTCGGAGATTAACTGTAAAGCGGTAAAAAAAGGAATAAGAAATTTATAAAGATACAGTAAGAGGCCAAATTAATCCGGTCTACCTCCAAAGTTTTAGCAATACTAATATTTATCAACAACTTCAATTATATGTATTTTAATCAAATAAAATCGTAAAAATAAACGGGCTCTAGTACTGTGTTTGCCTACTTCTAGGCTTCAAAACCGTGTATACCAACTCCTAGCCTTCTTAACTGCACGCAGCCGTTTCTCCATAAACTGGATAACCTTTACTATAAGAGCCTCCGAAATGGCTTCCCATGCTTTATGCAAATATTCGATAAAATAAGTAGTGTCCAGCTTTTTTTTTAAGTTCCCAAAGCTCCGGAAACATCTTTTTTAGGTTCATTTTGAGTACAGCCCATATATATTCAATTGGGTTGAAGTTAGAGCTGTATGGTGGCCAGTCCGGAAGAACCTCTACAGCGTTATCTATCAACCAGTCCAGTGTTTCTTCGCAAACGTATATAGGAGCGTTATCTTATTGGAAATAGCGCTAAAGCTTATAAATCGGCAGTAATCTTTCGCCCAAAGCTTTCCGGTAGCTCTAATTGTTAAATCTTCGTTGGAAACCGTCCGGTTTTAGCGTTAGATCGCATTGCATAACGATAAGAGGTGTACGGCACCCTTTCCCATCCGTCCCGATTCATCTTCCGCCCTATACCATGATAGAAATATTCGCTTTAACGGGTAGAGGAGTTTTAGCAGATAGACTCGTCGGAGAAAATAGCCTAGAATTGTTAGCCGAAACTTATACCAACTTTAACGCCACGTACCCGTAACAAATCATCAAGGTGATCAAGTTAATAATATGCAAAAGCATATCTAGCTTTCGCCGCTTTTTTAGAAAGTGGTATCCTTTTTTGGGATCTCCATTTGCGAAAGTTCTGCTCTTTTATAATACGCTTAACGGAACGGATGTTAATTTTGAACCCTGCTACGTCCCGGATATCTTTATACGCCGTCTTTCGGTTTTTGTTTTGCTTTGCAAAAAATTCCACCTTCTTTGGCGCTTCGTAAAACCCGTGCAACCTGTCTTTTTTTCGAATCGAAGGAGCGGTGTTTTTTCCAGCCGTTAATGGCTTTCTGTATGACGGAACAGCTGGTTTTGAACGCCCCGCTAAACGGCGTTGCGATACACCGAGCGTATATGCAGTAACCGCTACAGCCTTTTTCTTGGAAGTAAAATCCTGACCTTTTGAGCGACCGGCGATCACGTCGGCACAAAAAGCTTCAAAATCGGCCATGATTTGCAGGAGTTATGAATTTTTGAAATGAAGGTATCATAGAGAAGTAGTTTAAAGAAATGGGGTGGCTGGGAAGGTGGACCGGATTAATTTGGCCCCTCACTGTAATTTAGGTTTACCAACTTAAGAAACGATATTAAAACTGCATTTCCGTAATTATAACGGACGTTCAGAAATCGTTTTCCGATATAATAAGGAAACGATACTTTTTCGTAATAACTGCTTTAAAAGCAAAGTTTAACCTTTCAAAAGATATTAAAACGACGACCAATCGCAAGTATATCGTCACGCTTATATAATGTACTATTAATACGATATTCTTCAAGATTATCGATTAAGCTTTAATTTTCGACGGCAAAATTAAAAATAAATTCGACTATATTTTTAAGAATAATCGGAATTTAAACGAAAATCAAATAGGGTTATTAATAATGATAGGAATAAGCATTTACGGTACGAGATGTTTTATGGTAATAACTAGCGACGACGTAATTAAAAACGCCCGGAACTTAAACGTAAATAACGCGGTAATTAAAATGGTATTACGTTATATATACATAATACGGCTTATTACCGCCCGTCGAACGAACGAGATCCGGATTACCGTTAGCATTAAGGATTTAATATTGGAGAAAGTTCTATTTAGTATCCGTATTAAAGTACTAACGTTCGTAGAAAGTTTCACAAGTAATCGCTATAATAAACGGAAATCAAGCGGAAAATGTACGTAAAACAAATTGCAATAAAAACTGTTAGAAATAGAGTAAAAAGGAAACTAAACGGAAAGCGTACGCAAAAAGAACGGAAATAGAAAGTTAGGAAAAGGAAAAAATACGATAGAACTAAAAAAACCGATTAAGATTATACCTAGGCGGATATACAAAATAAGTACGTAGCAATAACCACGGCAACCTTATAACACAATACGATACCATCTCATAAAAGCACAATCGGAAAGCTAGCGCAACCTATACGCATTACAATCTACGCTAAGCATAAACAATAATGCTGTTAAGGACTAACAGCTTAAAGAAAGGGAGTAATTATGAAAATACGGCCCCAATAAATTTACGGCTAGTAACCAACCAGCTACCGACTTATATACTAGTATAAATAACTATCTAGCAGCACTAAAAAACGCCAGATAGAAGTAACCTAATACACTTACTTCTTGGAATTCACTCTGTAACTGGTTGGCGATCACCTCACTCAGTACATAGCTATCCCCTTATCTTACAAGTATACCGGGTTGGTATTTAAATTACCGGGATTGCCGTTAAATTCTTAGTTACTAATTCGAACTAAGCAGTTATATATAGTATATCTTAATCAAAACTATATACGGTTTGCGGCGGCCTTGCAATTTTTCCGATATCTATCGAACTTGTAACGCGGTAATCGTCCGTAACCTATATAAATCGGTCCGAAACATAAGGATATAGCGCTGTTACTTTAAATTAAGCAGATTCCGCCGTTTGTAAAAAGTTTCCCGTACCTTTTATAAAATAAAAAGTACGGCTTTTTCGTAAATTAAACATAACGCAAAAAAGGCGATTTTTTAAAACGTCTTAATATTACCACTTATCGACCCCGGGAACCGCCTTAACCAATCCGACGGCACCTACGATTAAATAAAAAACTTTAACTTTATTCGGCTTATTTGGAAACGTATTAAATAAAAACCGCTTAAGCTTAATAAAAACAAACGTTTATTTCATTCCTTTACCGCCGAGCGGAAATAACCGTACAGAAAACAATTCGTTTATCCGTCGTTTATATTAAAATTCGATTATTTCTTAAGTAACCGCCTTTAACGAACCGGTTTTTAAATATTTCTATGCAAATCTTTTTAGATTTAAAGGTTTTGATATATAGATAAAATTAGGCGTATATAAGTTGTAACAAAGTTCAACTAAAATAAGGTTATTATAATCCTTTTTTAAAATAACAACTTTTTTTCTTTTAAATATACTAAAATTATTTTACGTACATATTCGCCGTTAAATAATATACGCCAATAACGCTCTATTTTTATCCTATTGCGTAAATTAAAATAATTCTATTTAAGACATTTACAAATAACGTAAGTAATATCTAAATTAACCAAAAGATAAATTAGGATTCGATAATTGCTTCGTCTTAATCCGGATTATTTGCGACAGATAATTTATCGTTTTCCTTACTATCCGAATCCGCAATATTAATGTTTATTGTAACTTTTATATTTTAATAAGTAATACTATCTTTAGCTTACCGGGCTTAAATTTTCTTTATTATTTTAACCAGTTTCATAATAAACGGCATAATTTTACATTTATCGAATACTTAATAAAGTGCAAATAATATAACTCATCTATAGTTAATTATATTTAATCGCTTATAATTGCGAATCGTTTAACCAAATCGTTATTATAAATCTTTTATCGAAAACTTTTTCGGTATTTCCTACTGTACTATTCGACTAATATCTGAAATATTTATACCTAATCCGAAAGCGATGGTAAATATTACGATACAGATAAAATTATTAAATTTTTTTAATCTATCGTATACGCGAACCTAGTTTCCGTAAAGCATTCCGAAGTTATAAAACTTAATAACTTTTTTTATAACCTTTAATAAATACCCCCGGTTTATTATATTCTTAATTAAGTAATTTCGGATATTCATAATTTTCGTTCGGTTATTAACATTAACAATAACCTTAATAATAATACGCAACTTATTAAATTAAACTTAATAAATATTAATTAATTATTCGAATATATTAACTAATAAAAAATTTAAATATGTTTAATTCGAACGTTAATCTTTAAATATAAAAAAGATAATAATATCGATTTCGGGACGATTAATATTAAAACGTTAAACTTTTACCTTATAGCCATATTTAGTTAAATTTTCGGCTTTATTAACATCTTTATATTTCGCAATTTTTTTCTTTATATTACCGCTGGCGGTTACCATATACGTAAATTAATATACGTAAGTAAGAAAAATAAAACGTAAATTACGGATATTAATATATTTAAGCTTAAAATCTTTTTATTCCGATAACAAATATATTTTATTAATAATAATTAAGCTATATCGTCGTTCGAAAACAAAATTTAATATAATAAAATAAAATTAATTGCTTAATAATTATTTAAAACTGAGAATAATATAATTGTGTTATCCGGTAATTATACGTTCGAATATCTTTAAATCAAACTTTTTCGTTTCCGCGTATATTAAAACAGGAACAAAATATAATATTACTAATATAAGAATTCGTTATTTTTCAGCTACTTTAACTAAAGATACGATTTAAATAATAATTAAATCGGTTATTTAAAAGAAGCCTAAATAATTAAGGACTTTTTAAAACTTATCTTAATAACGAAAAAAATCTTAAGCTTTCTAAAAACCAAATTATATGCCGTATTTATTTATTCCTTCCGTAAAATACGTCCTTACCCGCCAAACATAACGCTTAATATAAGGCGAACAAACCGACGGCGCAAAATTTTCGTAAAGTTGTCGACCGTACATTTAACGTTAACGTATAAGTTAATTACGTTTATATCAATAAGGAACCGGTAAAGCTATCGGATAAAAATAAACGTTTCGCTTTAAAGGGTTAAATCCTCGAAAGTTTAAGGTATTTACCTTAAACCTTTTAATACGTTACGCGTATTTAGCTAATTAAGAAAAAAAAATATGGTTTGGGGCTTATTATAGGCGATTTTAAACCTTATAACGTGCCATACCATTAAACGGGCCAAACCATTGAACGGACCAAAATCCCACACTTCGCAACAACTAATCTAAATAACTCAACCACAACACATCCAATTGATTCCAATCAATCGAATACTTCTTTGCTAACTGTCTCTACAGCTTCTCGACAAATATACGCATTATATCAAGGCTTGTTACGGACGTTATGTTATCATTTCCCTTACCCAACCTGCCCGCGACCGATTACCTTTTAACGCGTCTAGGCCAATATTACCCCTAATTCGTACGACCCAAAGCCGACCGACTAGATAATTATTCTCGACCGAATCCTTAACCCAAATACGCGAATATTTTTTATCCGGCTTTAATACGTTAAAGATAAAGGTCGGAGAACGTATTGTAAGAGGCATTAAGAGTACGTTAAGAACGCGTTAAAGGGGTATGGAAGGTCCGTGCAGAACGTGTAGCAGGGCGTATAATAAGTCGTATAACAGGGCGTATCGGACTTGATTTCGTAATAACTTGGAACCTATACAATTAGATAATTAAAACAAACGTTTCCTAAAAAAAGGAATACGTACTATATAAGATAAACAAATTCTTTTAGCCAGCAGAAAGGTTGTAGCAAAGAATTGCTGCTAATAACTGCTAAAGTTGGTCGGTCGCGGTCGGCTTAGGAAGAATAAATAGCAATCTGGCGTCCGCAATAAGCCTTGATATAATACGTACATTTGTCCGGAAGCTGTAAAGACAGTTAGCAAAAAAGTATTCGATTAATTGGAATCGATTTAAAGTATGGTGGTTAAGTGATTTGGATTAATTGTTGCGAGGTGTAAGATTTTGGCCCGTTCAATGGTTTGGCCCGTTCAATGGTGTGGTACGTTACATTATTTTGAGTTATAAAGTTATGTTATTATCGTACTAGCTAAAGGAGGATAAAAGGTTGCGATAGGTACCAATTAAGATTTTCGGCAATTTTTTTTTTTTTTTATAACGGTTTTCAGTTTACCTTAATTAAAACTAAAATAATATCAAAAGATAAAGATTTTAATTCTGCGTTAAGTTATGTAAGTTATAACAATAAGAACTTTGCAACTAATATATATTGCGAAAGTTAACGATAATAATTTTAACGAATTTGTATGGGACGGCACCAATTAAAGCCAAAAAATCACAACTTGCCATCAGGCCTTATTTTTGAGGTTTTGTTGTTTTTGTGGGCCGTTTTCTTAAAAAGGTTTAGTTGATACATCTGACCCTTTCAGCTACTTCTTGATCAAAAGCGCTAGCCACGGCTGCGCCTGCGGCGCAGCCCCAACCTCAAAAATGGTGCCTGATTTTAGTGAGACAATCCGTATATGGGGTGCTAGCGCAGCCCCTGCTGACAGGAATTACGCCTTGATTGGGCCCCCTCTTTTGGCAGGAACCCAAAGGTTGCAACACCGAACGGACGGCATTGTCACTAAGAGGCGCAGCAAGGTGGATAGATGAACGTGGAATGGGTGTTTGTGAAAGGATACTACTCTGTCGTGCAGAGCTTACTGTACCTTCGCCTCAGGGGTTTCAATTCAAGGTTGGGGTTGCCTGGCTCCACCCATTTTGTCCATGTTGTGCAGTAGCGCCAACACGAGTTTGTTGTCGTCCATGCCTTGATACCCAAGTTCTAGGCAGATAAAGCTTACAGCTAGACGTCTCCCCTCGCGACTCGCATCATAGCATGTAGCGAACACCGAAATTGTGCGGCGTGAGAAGGTTGGCTTATTGAAATGGCGAGTTCCATGCAGATATGGGTTACATTAAATCCTACTGCTACTAGGACTCACCACTTACTCGCATCTGCATATGCAGTAGGCGTTTGGGATTCGTGCCATGAGGCGGCAACTTTTCTGTGATACACTCCGTCACAATGCTAATAGCCGCCCTCATCAAAGTCATCTTGCCCCAAAATGGCCACGTCTCTGCTTACTGTGAGATTTAAGACCTGATAGTGTCCCGCCGTAATGTGGGGCCTCACATTTTTCGGCACTTCAGGATCTGATAGTTATGAGCCCTCGTAGCGCTATGGTTAAATCCACATTTCGATGCGCCAAGATGCAACACACACTAACCCCGTTATTCGCCAAGCCCCAGAGCCAGAC